>APFE030695852.1:3053-61596 GCA_000404065.3 Pinus taeda | reverse complement strand
ATTGCATAAATACAATGTACCAACCTTTCCTCCTTTCGCTATTACTAGGGATCCTTTAGTGACCTTCCAGGTTTTATCTGTGAAAGTAGTTACGCAACCTTCACCTCTCAACTGCCCTGTTGAAATCAGATTTTTCTTCAGATCTGGAACATACCTTACCTCCTTCAATAGCCACTGATTTCCATTTTGTTGTTTTATGAAAATTGTACCCATTCCAATGATTTTATGGGGTTTATCATCACCCAATCAAACCTATCCAAAATCTCCTTGAACATAATCATGAAAATGTTTCTTATCAGGTGTGGCATGGAATGAGGCCCCTAAATCTACCATCCAGGAATCAATAATATTTTCTAATGAAAGAATCAAAGAATCTTGGAACACATCACCTGATACATTCGCTTCATGATTAGTTTCTTGTTGCTCGTCTCCTTCTTTTCCCTTTTGAGACTTGCAGTCTTTCTTCAAGTGTCCTTTCTTCCCGCATTTCCAACACACTATCCCCAATTTGGACTTGGATTTGCCTTTTCTTCACTTATTGCGATATCCTGGGCTCTTTCCTCTTTCCATTTTTCTTCCCCTAGTCTCTGCAGTCAAAGCATTACTTGATGTCTCACCAGAACTTTTCTGTCGCATTTCCTCGCTAAAGATTGCACCAACAACATCATCAAACTTTAAAGTACTAGATTCAGAGACAGAGTTACTAATGGACATAACTAAGCCATTCCAACTTTCTGGCAATGAGCACAGAAACAACAGAGCCCTAACTTCATCATCAAAAGTTACCCCTACAGAACTTAACTGACTTGTAACTGTATTAAAATCATTTAAATGATCAGCAATAGATCCACCCTCTGATATCTTCATATTAAATAAACGCTTCATAAGAAATACCTTATTTGAAGCCGAGGGATTTTCATATAGTTTGGCCAATGTCGACATTAAAACTTCTGTTGCCATTTCCTTTGAAATATTAAACGCTACCAACACTGCTAGGCACAGCCATATTGTTCCAAGTGCCTTTCTGTCGAGAATATTCGATTCTGTGTCTGTCATACTCGTCGGCTTCTTTGTCTTTTCACTCAATGGTAGGTACAGATCTCTCTGATACAGATAATATTCCATCTGCATCTTCCACAGTTGGTAGTTTTGGCCATTGAATTTTTCAACCCTAAACCTACCATCTTCTACCATTGCTCCCACTCGAACTAGGAACCCTTCTCTCTTGTGAGTTTATCAGCCAAATAGACCTTCGACCCTGATACCAGTTGTTAGAAAATTATATATTACAAAGCAATGGAACACATAAAATATTGCATAAATATAAACACAGAAAACGCATAAAACAAGAGAGACACAAATATATGTGGTTCACCCAGTTTGGGCTACGTCCACGGAGAAAAAGCTAGTAGTTCTTTTATTATATTATCCAGCAAACTGAAGAGATACAACCTACAACAGATCTATTGTAACTCCCTTTTCGCTCTCAATATCCTCTCTTTTCCTCACTCAGAATACATATCTGTATAGATGCAATACAATTCCCTCATATATAGTGAGGGGTTGCCTTCTAGGGAAAAAAAACCCTAAATTAAACATAACTTCTACTGTCAGGTCATCCACCTAATGAATGGTCCAGATTGACTAGAAATTTCTATACTTTTACAAGGCAATTTTACATCTATTTTACACCCCATGTGGAGGGGTGTACAATCTTCCTGCGATATACATCCGGCTGAAACCTTTGAATATAGAAGATAATCAGGCTCCACACCCAACAATTTGTTTGCTTTCTTGCTTTGTCCTCTTGATTCTCCTCTCTCTTTCACTATTCTCAAGCCAAAACTAACATAAAGCTATGAACTGATCTTGAGAAGCCTTTTTTATCTTTGATGCCTCTATTTTCTTCATTTTCCTTATATTTTCCTTAGCATGCAAATTTGTGTCTCTTCATCTCCCTTTTCTCCTGTTTTCCTTTATTTTCATAAATAAATTCCAATTAATGCCTCTTTACCTTTGCCAATTTTCATAGCCATTAATAAACTGAAAATGATGCCAACTATAGTGCTTTTCCTAACATTCAACTTGGAATACGTGTCCCGTGACCTTGGTCTTATTTTTCATTTATTAACCTTTATTACATGAACTTTTAACCCAAGGTTTTTATAAAGTGGAACGAGAAAAATATTATGGCACAAGAATCAACACCTTCTATCAAGTAATGCAAGGGTTGTAGTAAGAAGGGACATAGTTGGGGAGGATTACTAGAAAATGCACATTGAGAAGTTCCTCAAACACCTTCAAAAGAAAAAGAAGTAGGTAGTGTTGATAACAATGTATGTTGAGGAAAGGGTAGACAATACCTCAAACGTAGAAGAGAAGACCAATTGCACTATGCTTTAGAAGGAAGTAACATTAGTTAGTTGTAATTATAAGGAGAAGGAGATGATTGAGATGTTCAACATCAAAATCCACATGAAACAAAGAAAAGTAACATTGCGTGTTTGATCTTAACTAAAAATCCAATTTTAAATCTAGATAGTCAGTTGAGAATCTTAGTCTAGAGACTCAGGACCATCCATAACCATATCCCTTTGGATAGGTAGGGCTAGACATAAAATTTGGAGTGAAAAAAGTACTACAAATTCAGGTTTTCCATCAACTAGAAATTTGTGGATAGAGTGGTTATAGATGATTCCATAGGATGCACATGGATTCATATAGGGAAGCCCATACATATATGTGACATAAGCCATATTTAGGAGGATAGAAAATTAATATAGGCTAGTCAAGAATGGAAAGACATATGTCATAAATTCACATAAGGACATAACTAAACTCTTTTTGGTCAATTCCCTTTAAGCTATAATATTCATTGGTAGTATGTAGAAGTTTGTCTTGTTGTTTTTGAGAGAATGGAAGTGACAAGGAAAAGGTAGTGAATTGGAGACAAAGGCATCCTTGGAAGGATGTATTGGTAAGCATAATTAGTAGCCACAATTTTGATTAAATCCTAAAATAAATTGTTCCAAGAACCTTAGGGTTTTAAGGCCCTCATAAGCATTGATTATTAGTTTACTTATTATATTAGGAGGTTGGCTAGAAGCTTTCATTTCAATTGTATGATCATTAAATAGTGTGTTATACATTGTATTCATTATAAAAGGAGGTTTTCCCTTTGAAGTGGATTGTAATTATTGGCCTCTTAACATCTTTAAGGCACATCATTCATAACATCTAGTATTAGAGAACACAAACCTAGGGTTTTGCTACTTCAAAAAATTCATCTTGGAATATTCACTATAACGTTTTCTTTGGAAAGTTTTGGATAGTGAAATTTTGAGCATATCTATAGGAGTCTTGGGAAATATCTAGTAAAAAAATTGGATTTAAGTTTGCTAAACTTTCAAAGATGTGCCCTATGGAAATTAGGAATTGTGAATGGTCCTTAAATTAGTTTCAAACAAGTAATCTTGGATTTTTTTCTATAATTTTTTTTTTTTTGTGATAGTTCAAATAGTGAACTCAAGCATATTTATGAAAAATATCAAGGGTACATCTGGTAAAATTTTCATACTTTAGTTCACTATACTTTCCAATATATACCCCGTAGAAGTTATAATTTGTGAATGATCTTAAAATCGATTTCAAACAAGTGACCTTGACATTTTAACTATAACATTTTTTCAAGCTACGGATTTTTTAGATAACTAAAGAGACATACCAAAGCACTTCAGATAATAATTTTAAAATCTAATTTTGAAAAATTAGACATGTGGAACACTTTACAAGTTTTATCTAGGGAAGAGGTCAAAAATCAACAAGTTTTGGGAAATTTACCATAACTTTCATTGCGACACATCAAATTTTGGTCAAACTCATGGAACTGCAAAGAACACATATCATAGTACTACTAGGATAAACTTTCAGATTCATGATGGCTCAAATGTAATAGATATATCGATACACAGGTAAGAAATCCATATAATCTCCAAATTAATGCTTTAAACGTACATAACTTACAAGTGACACAACTTTTGATTGGAAAATCCATTAAAATTTGTGAAAAAGAATAATATTATTATTGTTTCTCACATGCCTCCAAAGAAATACCCAAAAGATACTACACCAATCAAACCTCCTGAATACTCATCCAATGACTCATGAATAAATTGGAAATGTCCAACACTAGATATCCATGTTAGAAAGTTAGTTGTCATAGATACACGAATTAGAAAAGAGATGTGGATGAAAATAAGGAAGAAGTGGGTGAGAAGATGAAATAATGGGAACAAAAGATGGACGGAATGGAACAAAACATTATAGAAATTATAAATGTGAAGCTCCCTAAAATTGATAATGTGTTCGAAGGAACTTGTGAATAGAAAGGTACTATTCAAGTTGAACAAGTTACTAGTAATAAGAAATTTTCAAGTGCATTTAACTCCAATTGTGGAGCTACTCATGGATGGCTTCCTAGAGTGAGCCTTCCCAAGGTTGAGCTTAATAAATTTGACGTAACAAAGGTCTTTACCTGGGTGCACCAAATAGATCAATAATTTGAATTGCATAATATTGTGGATGATAAGTAAAGGATTCTCATAGAAACTTTGAACTTTGAGATAAAAACCTATCAATGGTATCAATGGGTAGTTAAAAGGAAGCCCCATTCTTATCATTATACTTAGGTCTTATTTATAAGAGACTTAGAAGTGCAATATTTGAAAGCTTGGGAACAAGACTACTTCATCTAATTTACAAGAATCAAGAAGTTGATATTGAAGACTATAATTCGGAATTTCAGGTTTTGGTCCATGAGGGTCATTAACCTAAGTGATGAACATTTGTTGGAATCTTACATTGGTGGATTAAAATAAGGCATTGAACATGAGCTTTTTCTAAAAAATCCAGAAAATATTATGGAAGGTATGCATTTTTCTTGTCACATTCAAGCTAAAAATAAAGCTACACAAAAGTATTTCATGGGATAATACACATGAAGCAAATATATTTTTTGGTTCGTGTTGTCACTCACTACATTATGAGTTTTCAGTTGATCAAAGTTGCTAGAGAGCGGTCAATTTTGAAGCCATATTCTAGGCCATGGGAGCTATCAGAGCTTAATTGAACCCTCTTCATTGCATAGTGCTCAGAAAGAGATTTCCAACGGTATATGGAAGTCTGAAAAGGGACTTCTAGAGCATAAGATATGGCTTGTTGAAGTTTCCCTTTTGAGAGCTACAAAACAAGAAGAAGAGAGCAAGGGAGGCTCACCGCAATCAGAGGGCCCTGGGCATAGTAAATCCTGCATATCAGCGGTGGGAAAATCCCACAGTCCCGCATATCATCTATACCATAGTCCCGTAGTACCACGATCTCACAGTCCCATAGTCCCGCAATACTGTGATCCCGCAGTCCCAAGTACTACGATCCCACATCCCACAACATCACAGTAAATCCCGCGATATCGACAATCGACAGGGTAAAGAGGCTATCACTTTAAAAACCTTGTGATCTTGTCGATTTTTAGTACAATGTTAAATCGTTGGGGAGGGGCCGATTCTATTTAACAAAGGCATTCACGGAAAAACCAAGGTCGGGCAAGCCATTTCCTCTCTCCTCCAAGGGGCCACGTGGCACAATCCCATTGGCCCATATGTATGACATGGAATATGATGTCATCAGTGATGTGGAAATATGGGTGACACGTGGCACGCATATTCAGTGTTTTCAGGGGTCCTATGGAGGCATTTCTGGGTGACACATGTCACCAATCACAAGATGACACATGGCAGTGATGACGTCACCCCCGCAAATCAATAGTTGGAAGTTGCACAAGTTAAAGCGATCCTACACCAAAGTCTCTATGGCTTGCGATTGCGATATGCAGGGGTTTCTTCCTGGATGCGATATTTCATGTGTTCCATCCTATACGGATTTCACATCAGGACAAGTCAGCCCACACTATGAAAAGAAGTGAAAGAATCTCCCTCTCTCGTGTTGCGATTGCGATGTCTTAGGTGGGCCCAATCCCACTGATCAATGATCACAATGTCAAGGGGAAATGCTAAAGGAAAAGCGTATCAAGCGTCGGGATGCAGGATTCCAAATAAGAAAGGAAAAAGGCCTTGGACAGGAGCCCAAAGGCCTTAGTGCCCGAGGACTCAGCACTTGGTTGCAGCCCCTGGTCATATGAGGGAAATAACGGAAAGGGGCTATACATAAGGGGCCTAAGGGGAAATCAAAATGTGCTTGTTTCGTGATATTTCAGTGATAAAGGCATGCTCCTGAAAGACTTATTGTTACATTGTAAATGCATCCCCGGGCAGACCAGGAGCATGATACATAGCCTTTAAAGGCCGATGGGTCGGCAACTGGGGCATTGAAGGAAGTATGGCACAACGATGAAACTAAAATGGGGGGTTTTGTAAAGAATTAATGGTTTGGCACAGGGCTCCACTCTGACACACAGCAAAAGGATTGTCGAGACAAACACTTACAGTCAACCCACTCCCTACTCTAGAGAATGAGTCATTCACGCAGTAAAGGCAAAAGTGATAGGGAACCAGTCGAGTAGCAGGGGAAGCGCATCACAATAGAGACTTGGTCTGACCAAAGGTTTTCACAGGAACTGCAAAAGGATCTCTTCCTCCATCATCCTCTAGTTTTCTTAGTTTCTTTATTTCCAAGAAGGGATCTGATCCCGATTGTAATCATTTTGGGCAACAACACCTTACATAGGCCGAGACAACTAGTCTAGTAGACAATTGGAGTTGTGGCTTAGATATTTTGTTGCAACTGTAATCCAAGATCCCCCTCTTCTTATAAATAGGGGGAACAAACACTTATTAGAGGTTCAGAGATTTCTCACTTGAAAGGGTTGAATTCTAAGATGCCACTTTGGTTCTATTTGCTTATTCATGTGGGAACTTGACTAATCTTATGCTAAATGTCATGGAATAGTATGTTGGACTCATATTGGATTAATGAAACTCCCTGGTGATTCCAAGCATGATCAATGTGCAGTATGTTTTCCCTTTTGTAACCTCATTTCATAATCTATTGTTCCTTCTCTGAAATAGTATAATGAAGTTATTGGTTTCTCTATGATTCATGGATTTATCTTGGTTGTTAAATAAAGAAAAATACTTGTGTTAGCTCAGATTTACTTTAGTTGTTGGCAAAAAATGATATCCATGTTATAGTTGTCTTGAAACCTTAACTAGCTCTCAACTTTTTCTATCACTCCACCTCCTTCCTCTTCCATATTCTATAGGAAAACCGTTGCTTATGATTTTGTGTTATTTACATCCCTATGTATCGAATTCCATATTTCTGCTAGAAAATTGTTGTTTAGGATTTTGTTTGCTACAACCTTATGCATCTACTTCCCTCCTTCCTTTCCTTGTCTCCACCATTACTACAACTGTACTATTAATCTATCTCATTTTTTGTGTGTCGGCCACCAAAAGAAGACATTTCTCTTTGAGATCGCCCCGATATACCCCTGCATTTGGATCCATGTGTTGGCTTGTTATATCTTAATGAAGACCTATTGAACCAAGCCCCTTTATTATCTTTTTTATTACGTGACAATTGGAGTGCAACAGAAACCCCACTCATAATCTTCCATGCACTCCTATATTTAATATGTCATAGGCACTGGTCTACAATCAATTGAGAGGTTGTCTCTAGGAGGATTTCTATGTCCACTGAAGCACTCGCATTACAGGTGGTGCTAGACAAAGCCACAACAATTTGTAAGACGAACCTACCACAACTATTCAAATAACATAAAAGGAAACAAGAGAAAAAGGACTATGATTTGGTTGTAGCAACGAATGGTGAAAAGGGTATAAATGTTAAGAGCAAAATTATTCATCTTGAAAAATAATGATGAAGATAAAATGGAGACATCTACACAAAGAAGTGAGGAAGAAGTTGTCAACTTAGAAGAGTAAAAAATAGAGAAATAAATTGTGCACAACATTGATTTAGATAGGTGTGAGATGTATGTCCATGCATTGGTAGGTTTGTTAGCTCTTTAGACCATAAATATTGTTAGTTACATTAATAAGTAAAGGGTCATAGTGCTTATTAACTCATGTCATACCCATAACTTCATTAATAAAACATTAGTAGAGTGCCTCAATTGTTTTGTATATCTAGTGACAATTTTTCAAGTTTTACTTGCTAATGGAGGAAATATTGATTATGTGGGAAGATGTCGCAACATTAGTGACGGGTCTCCAAATTAGACACAAATTAAGGCCCATCTAACCTTTTCAAGGCAGAAAAAGGCTATATTAAATCTCTCATTCTACACTAAATAATGTTTTTTAGCTTTAATATGTTCTTACGAAGGCCTAGAAATAATTGCATATTATGTGCCTAATGCTATTTATTTTTGCAGAATATTGAGAGAATATGGAGTAGTTTATGAATGAGATAATATAAAGAATTTCTCTCTACCATTGGATGGAATAAGATTGGATAATAAATGAACTGAATATCATAAAATTATTGACGAATTCTAGAGCTCCACTGATTGAGAAAATATAGGGATGTGTTCCTTGTCATTTAATGAGGATTCCTAGTGTTGGGAACCAAATCCACTTTTTGAGGGATTTTGGAGGGGAAAGTCATCTCCTTTCAAGGAGAATGCTTCCTCGTCTATTTGTATAAGTACCAATTCGAATTTTCATCTAGGGGCATGTATTTATTAGTCTTCTTGTGGATAATACTTGTCATTTAGCAGCACCACTTTCATTTCTAGAGGGGATGTACTTGGATTGATTCAAATAATGAAGTTTGGTGTCATTTTTAGCTTCTAAAGCTTCATTTATTTCATAGGACTCTAATTTTCCTTGATCTTGGCCATCCTAGGAGCCTCAGAGCCTTTTTTTATAATTTCTTTATTTCCTTTGAATGTCTTTTTCACTTGCATCTCTTATTTTTGCATTTACTGTTCATGCTTCTTTTGTTGTAGGTCATATTAGTTAAATGATTGAAGTGAGTTGTTTTTCAGGTTATTTATAGAGTTAAAAGCATGATGCATCCTTAGAACAACTTTTAAATTTCATATTCATCATTGATCTACTTGGATTGGTTTACTAATTCACAAATCTAGAATTTTTGAAAGTCCCTTGTAACAAAATACTAGTATTTTTCTACTATTTTTTTTAATGTGTTAATGAGCTTCATTTGAGTTGATTCCACTTGTATTTAGTCATAAAAATATTCAAGTTAATAAAAACAATTACCCCATAGCATTTTCACTGGATTAGGTTAGGCATTTGGTAGGTTAACTAGCTCACTAGTTCTTGAATTTTCAGTTCTTAGAGTAGTAATTGTTTGTTATTTTTTAGCACGTTTTAACATAGGTATTTTGAAGTGATTCCACTTGGAATGGAGTCATTGGACATCCTACTTAATATAAAAAAATTATCATCTTATTTTCATTTGTTTTACTTGGGCATCAACAAGTTATCTCAGTCCTGTAGTAATCCTACCATTCCTGTAGTACTCCTATAAGATGTGTAAACTTGACCAGATATGCTCCAAAAGCTTGGTTTTTGTCCCTTAGGCTTAAATAATGACCTGTAGGTTCTAAATCCATGATTTAGGAAGAACAAATAGCACTTAGGATTTTCCTTTTTTTACCCCTGCAACACATCTCAACAGTTTGGGTTAATGGATAGATTTATGAATTAGATAACACAATAATGATTTTATTGATTGCCACATGAAGTATCTAATGAACTTTGTCAATGGATACAACCTATCTGGAATGCATTGATTGATTGCATTCTATTTCCTTTGTGCATGTTAGATTAATTTACTTTCTTTATTCTTAAGCCAGGGTTTCTATTTCAAGCACTATTATTTCCATTCCATAGACTAGGTTTCCTTTTCAATGCAACTTTTACATTTTGCGATTAGGTTCATCTTTGATTTTATGATATTCACTTCATTACATTAGATCAACTAAAGAAGGACATATTGCTTGTTGCACATATAGTTCTGACACATCTTAAGTTTGTACGAAACCTGGGTTGATAATTTAAGTTGGTAGCCTTGGGAGTTGTAGCATTCTTGTTGCAATACTGAGGCTCATTAATTAGTATGAGTATGAGAGAATATAACTTGTTGAAAATCCCAATTTATACATTTCTAGCTAGATGTGTAGATGTTGTTCTAGGGATCAATGGTTGAGAACATTAGGTACAATTTGTACAAACTATAATGAATTATTCATGAGATTTGAATTGGAAGGAATTCAATATGAGCTCAAAGGGTTTAAATATGGACCTTCTCAAGTCATAAACTCGCATAGGATGAAAAAGCTTCCAAAGAAGGTAACAATGGATTTATGGTTAAACTGTATTCTATGGAAGTTAAGTAGGAAGATGAAAATATTCCCAAGAAATTAATACGCATGTTGAAAAAATACTATAGGTCTTCCAATAAATCCCCAAAGGTCTACCTCCATTTAGAGATCATGAAAATCAAATTGAATTAATACCTTGAAGTACTCCTTCTAATAAAAGGCCTTATAGATATTCTTATCAACAAAAATGGGAGATTGAGAAAATGTTACAAGAAATGCTAGATTCAAGTATTATTCAAACATAGTAGAAGTTCATTTTTCATCTCTAATAGTGATGGTGAGAAAAAAGTTAATTCTTGGAGGATGTGTCCTAATTATAGAGATCTAAGCAAAATCTTCATTAAGGATAAATTCCCTATCCAAAATATTGATGAGTTATTAGATAAACTTTGTGTAATGACTTATTTTAGAAAGCTTAATCTTGAATCAAGATATTGCCATATCATAATAAGGAAAGAAGGAATTCCCAAAACAACTTTTAGAACACATGAACGACACTATGAATTATTGAATTCCTTTTTGGTTGACTAATGCTCCTACTTTTCAAAGCCTTATGAACAATACTTTTCGACTTCATCTTAGCAAATTTGTATTGGTTTTCTTTGATGATATTCTTATCTATAGGAAATCATGGGAAGAGCACATTGAACATGTGGATAAAGTGCTACAAATTCTTGAGAACACGAAATTATATGTAAAAAGATCCAAATGTGCTATTGAAAAACAAGAAATAGAGTATTTGGGCCATATTGTTTCAAAGCAAGGAGTTAAGGTGGACCTTCAAAAGATCCAAGCTACAAAATGTCTTATCCCTAATAACACCGAGAGTCTTAGATGATTTTTGGGATTTACAAGATATTATTGGAAATTTGTTAAGAATTATGCATGCATTGTGGGCCCATTCACATCTTTCTTGAAGAAAAATTCATTTGAATGGAATGATAATGCTACTTTGGATTTCTCTCACTTAAAGGATGTCATTTCCTATACACCATTATTGGCAACACTTGATTTTTGGAAGATATTCTTAGTATAATGTGATGCATTAAGACAAGCAATTGGAGCAATGTTGATGCAAGAAAGGAGATCATTGGCCTTTGAAAGAAAACAATTCAAGGGAAAAAAACTTGGTGAAATCAACATATGAAAAAGAAATGGAAAAATTTATATATGTAATAAAAAAATGGAAACAATATCTCATTGGGAGACACTTTAAAGTCAAGACAAACATATCCTAAAGTAATTTTTGGAGCAAAGATTTCCATTAGAAGAGAAAGAAAAATGGGTCGAAAAAATGAAAGGGTTTGATTTTTAAATAATCTACAATCATGGCAAGGACAATGTGGTAGCATATGCTCTTTCTAGAATAGAAGAATCCTTGCATTTATATTATATTACATATGCTATTCAAGTATGGCTAGAAGAAGCTTTCCATGAATCATAAAATGATAACAATACTAAACAAAAAATACAATGTATAATGGAAGAATGACCTCTATGGAATGTTGGGAGTGGAAAGGAGATATAATTCGATACAAGGGTAGAATATTCTTATGCCCTCAGTCAAATTTGAAGTAAGAAATATTAAGGGAATGCCATGACTCTCCAATGGTAGGACATGCAGGTTCCTTAAAACATGTCAAAGTATCAAAAAGACTTATTTGGGAAGGAACCAATAAATATATTCAAAATTTGTAAGTGAATGATAAGTTTTCCAAATAAATAAAAGGGAGATAGTTAAATCTATAGGTTTACTATAGCCAATATACATACCTAATAAAAAATGGCAAGAGAAATCAATGGACTTCATTATAGGGTTATGAAATCTAAATGTAAAGATTTTATTTTGTGGTTGTTGATAAACTAATAAAATATGCACAATTTTGTGGAATTCAAAGTACATACAGAACCAGACAAGTGGCATAAGTGTTCATGAAGGAAATTTATAGATCTCATGGTATTCCTAAGGTAATAGTAAGTGATAGAGATTCAAAATTCACAAGTAATTTTGGAAAAGAATTATGGAAGATGAGTGGAACACCATTGGAAATGAGTTCAACATACCATCCACAAATAGATAGTTAAACAAAAATAGTTAAAAAATGTTTACAGGGTTATCTACAATGTTATTCTTCTGATAATCGTTCTCAATGGATGAAGTTCATTGCCCTGGAAGAATGGTGGTTTAATATTACATATCATACATCTACTAAAATGAATCCATTTGAGGTTGTTTATGGATATCTAGCTTCTGGTATCTCATGTTTTTTATAAGATAAGTCCTAAGTACAACAAATAGAGTCACATATGGAGGATTAAAGAAACTTTGACAATTCCTAAGGAAAAAATTTTAATGGCGCAAAACGAGATGAAGCGAAAAACAAATCAACATTAAAATTAAAGACAATTTGAGGACGGTGAAATGAAAGACAATTTGAGGAGGGTGAGTATTTCTAAGACTACAACCTTATAAGCAATCTACACTCAAGAAAAACAGGAATTAAAAATTAGCTCCAAAATTTTATGGACCCTACAATAATATTCGTAGGATTAGACAAATGGCATATGAGTTGTATTTTCCTTCTTTTCACATTCATAATTTTTATCATGTATCTTGCCTAAAAAGGGTTATGGGATGAACTATGCCAGTGCAAACAAAACATCTAGAGTTAGATGAAGAAGATAAGTTGATTCTTGAACTAGAAAAAATTATGGATCGATGTTCTCTATATCTTTTTAATAGAACCATTATGAAGGACTTAATCAAGTGTAATAATATGTATCTAGAAGAAGCTACATAGACAAATGAGCAGTTCATTAAGAAACACCCTAAATACAAGTTTTGAGGAAAATGTTTTCTAAAAGATGGGGCTATGTTAAGGCCATATTAATCATTCCTGATTAGTTTATTTGTTAAATTAGGAGGTCAGATAGAGCTTTTCATCATACCCTTTCATTTTAATTGTACCCTTTATCTCCTATATATACACCAAGGAGAGCTAGTCTTAGATCATCAAATCTTATCTTGTACATTGTATTCATTGTAAAGGAGCCCCCCCCCCTCAAAGTGGACTATAATTATTGGCTTCTTATCATTTTTAAGGTGAATGGTTCATAATATAAGGCTTTCCACTCAAGCAAGAGGTAGCATGAGATTCAATTGTTGTGGGAATCACTATTGTTGAACACTAGGATATATAGGCAATGTACCATTAAAATATATTAAGTGAAAAGGTAGTTGTAGTAGTTATTAGAGTAGGTAGTGATTAGGCCCAGTATATCATCATGTGGGAAACCATCATCATGGTGCCAAATATTGATAGAATCCAATGAGTGTACATTGATTATCGTGCACTAGAAAAAAAAACAAACAAACAAACAGTAAGAATAGATTTCCTCTACCAACGAATGATGATTGGTTGGATCAACTACAATAAGCCAAGTTATTCACCTATTTGGGCCTCAAATTAGGTTAATATCAATTGCCATTGAGAGAAACTAATGTGTGGAAGACAAAATACAAGACAAGGCAAGGATTGTACAAGTGGTTATTGATGCTTTGGGTTTATGTAATGTACCTACAAATTGAATGAGACTAATGAATGATGTGCCATGTCCTTTTATTGAATCATTTTGATATAATATCTTGATAACATACTAATATTGAGTAATACTTGGAAAAATCACATATCACATGTGATGTAGGTACTAGATACCTTAAAGAAGAATCAAGTGATTGCAAACTTGCAACAATGTGAGATTAGAAAGGCATCCTTAATATAATTTGGACATGTAATCAGTGGAGGAGAGTTGAGAATGAATTTGAGAAATATTACCTCCATCACCTAATGGCTTATTCCCACTAGTTTGATAGAGGCTATGAGTTGTATGGGAGTAGTGCAATATTTAAGAAAGTGCCTTACAATATTTTCAATAGTAGTAGCATCATTGCATGCCATGACCTACAAAGGAAAGAGGATTAAATGTGGTAAGGCACAACATTGAGCATTTGATGCCTCAGAGAGTAATATTGGTGATTCCTCAATCCTATCGATCCCCAATTTACATAAACCATTGAGTTAAAGACATATTTTAGTGAGTATGCATTATGGATACTACTCATTCAAGGAGGAAGTGTGATTTGTTACTATTCAAAGTTTTTTTATTCGGTGATAAATAAATACCAATATATGAAAAGGAAATATGTGTGATTCTACAAGTGGTGAAGCAGTGGAAGAAAAAAACTCCTAGGAAAAGATAATATCATGCACATTAATCATCAATCTTTTTAGTGGCTACAAATACAGAGCAAGATCCAAATGGTCACACATTACAAGTGGTTGGGATTCTTGCAATAATTCCACCTAATGAACAAGTACAAGGAAGGAGCCATGAACAAGATAGAATATGCAATATCCTAGCCCCCATTAAATAAGGTTGTAGATATGGGTGTGATAATGCAACTTGAGTCTTTCACTCATGATGTTATGAGTATAGACAATGATGGAGATTTATATTTAATAGGAGTATACAAACAACAAAATGAGATATCAATCACTACCATGGAAGGAAAATAATATCACCTCCGAGATGGGATGTTATACAAGTTAGACATGTTGTACATACCACAAGACAAAAGGATTTGATTGATGAGAGAATATCACTTCCAAAATTGTTAGAATTTTTGGCATGATGAAGATAGTGGAAAATTTACCATGGTTTGTGTATTGTCCAAAGATATAGGACTAGGTAGAAAAAAATATAATATGTTGTGTTCTTTGTAGCACTAGTAAGCTGAGTCAAACTTGGGTTATACATGCCGCATCCAAGACCAAGAAGGTCTTGGAAGAGCATCTCCATGAAAATTATTAGTGGTTTGCTTATGTGTCATACAAGCCATGACTACTTGTTTGTCATGGTAGATTGCTTCAACAAGATGTGTGTGTCATTCCATAATCTTAAATTAAAAATTGAAGGTTTCCTGAAAAATTTTGCAAGCTAGTTTATGTCTTGTGGGAAATGGATTGAAATTGCAAAATCACTTAAACTTAGTAATTTTAGTTAAATTTTGTAGATATAACCTGTTAACACCCAGGTTGTTCCCTATGACTCCCAAGGGAATACGGCCGGGGTAACCACTAACCAATCTTTGGACTACAGCTTCTAGCCCAGTTGTAATCAGAGAGGGCTCTCTCTGTAAGGTTTGTCACTGTTTTATGGGGTTTTAGGCTAGTTATGAGGTAAAGGTTTGTTTTTTTGTGTTTGGTTGGTAGGATGATTTCTGATAATTTTGAAATGTTCTCTGCAGGTAAATTAATCCATTGGGCAATGGAGTCTGTAGCTGTTGGTTCCTTGAGATCCTGGTTTAGTGTAGCTGGAATTACAGGGCCTTTATATATTTCATAAAACAAACTGTAAATTGTGATAGTGAAGTGTGAATCAACCAGTGAAGAGCAGTTAAGAATTCTTCACTGAGATGGGATGTGAGAAAGGGACCTATTCCTCAGGAGCAATACTTGAATTCCTGAAACAATAGATCACTGTGCTGATATAGTGTGAAAGGTAGCAATTAAGAATTACACTTTCATTACCATAACTGAAGAAAACATTTATAATAGCTTAGATTGAGTTCAGAGTAATCTGAAATTAAATCCTGAGACTATTCTTTTTCCTTGCTATTAGATATTTAAAACATGGAAAACGTGAATGATATATGAAAGATAACGAACATATAACAAAGAGTAACAAGAAAACTTATTGAGCCATGAGATACGCAGGAATCTTGCAACATTCAGCCATACACCAGCAAGACATCAAGAGACACAAAGCTTTGGGAAATTCCATCATCCTTTGTATTAATTCTCTGAAGATTTACAGTAGAAGAGGAGCAGAATAGATATCAAAAGATTTCTTACATCCAATGTCCAACCCTTACTAACAAATGCGAGGGGGAATATATAGAAGTCTATTACAAAATATCTCAGGCATTGAGTCATCTGAGAGGGAAAATATCTTCTTTAACTCGTACAGGGATTGCAGATGAGAAGTTATTACAATCTTTAATGCACTTTAAAGGCTCTTAACTCCTTGTCAGAACAGTTTTGACCTTTGGAGCTCACGGAGTCGGTTTGAGCGCTTTGGTGTAACTGCCGAATGACGTGTCTGTGCAGCGGTATCTTTCTGTACTTTCTCGGCCCTGTCACCTGTGACTGCTGATGCTACTGTGGTGGCCGAATACTTGTGTTGAGTTGGCTCAGCCTCTTTCTGCATACCTGCTGATGTGTCTTTGTCTTCCTATGTATGAAGATTTAAATATTTTCAAAAAGCAAAATTACAATTACTGACTTTGATTTAACAGTAATCGTATCAATTCCTCCCATACATCTGGTGCAGGCAACTGATGCTTCAAAATTGAGCCCATGGTCTCATCAGCCTCTGTATATTTATAAAAATGTGGAGGCTCATCAAACAAATGTGTAATCTCATTCATAATAAAAAATAAAATTTCTACCCTGTTGAAGAGGATCTGCCCTGTTATTGGCCCTGTCTCTGCTGATGAACTGGCTTCCTCTGAGATCTGATTTTGTGCAAAAGTGTTTACTCTCTTGGCATATTTCTCATGTGAGAGCAATTTTCCTGATGGCTCCAGCAGACTAGGCAGACCTCTGTTTTGCAATGCCAGAAACCTGTTTTGAAACTTGTTGACGTCTGCTTGCATGTCCTGGACTCTTCGCTCCAGGGTCTGGACCAGGCTTCTCAATGTCAGGACCCTTTTGATTAGTGAGATGGTTTCTGTCCTGTTTCCAATTCCCATTTTTATGAGCTGGGAACTTGTTCTATAGTTCAGCACATTAATCATTTTATTGGCAATCTCAGGCATACTGCCTAGAGATGCCCTTGCTCGTTGTGTCTCTTTATGTGCTCTTCCAATGAGCATTATTTGCTCATGGATGGCCTCAATGTATTCCCATTGATCTGTGATACATTGGCCAATATGGCCCCATATGACTCTCTTGAGCTCAGATGTGACTTTGTCTAATGTGAGCTCTTTCTCCAGATCAGCTATTCTTTTCTTGAGGGCCTTTACCTCCCTCTCTCTCTCAGCCACATTCTGTTTAGACTTGTCATAATTTTCATTTACTTTTGCCAGAGTGTCCTTGGCTTGATTCAGCTCAGACATCTGGGACTCTAAGGCCTGAATTTTGTTCCTCAGCTTCTGCATATCCAGGCTTTCAGCCTGCTCTGTTGTTGGTGCTGAGGTGGTTGGTGCTGACTGTTGTACCTGTTGGCTGGGAGGGGCAGTGGCTTGAGGGATTTCCTCAAGATTTATTGTTTCTGGAGGTGGCTGTGAGGTTTTCCCTGCCTCCTTTTGCTTTAATGCTGCCTCTAATGTGGCCTCTGATTCCTGCAGCTTTTCCTGAGTTTGGAGGAGCTCTTTGTATAGTGTCATTAATAGGGTAGCTGCATCCTTTTCCTGCCTTTGTTGGGCAACCTCTTCTGTTTGTGGGTGAAGAGTTGGTGGGATTTTTAGCATCTTTTTCAATGCTGCCATATCAGCATCCCTTAGCTTTAGGATTTCTTGGACAGCCTTCACGTCTTTAGGATCATGCCCAAGCTCTATTATGATTTCTTCTAGAGCTTTGATCCTATTGTCCTTGGCTTGAGAGGAAGCCCTTTCCAACTCAAGCTGTGCAGCAGTGTTATTCAGGCTATTCTGCAGCCTGTAGTTTACCAGGGTCTTGTCAGCCAATGTGGCATAGACCATCTCACCCGTTTGTTTATGCAGCTCTATTTGATCCATTGGGTGGATGTCTTTTGATAGGACCTCCAGGTTAGTCCTAATGTAATCTGCAGCTGATTGTGGTTGCTGCACTGTTGGTGTAAAGTGGCTCATGATCATTTTTCCTTCATGTGCATCAAATGCAGACATGAGCCTTTGTTGGTTGGTAGGAGCCATGTTCAGCAGGTGATTGTAGAGTCGCAACTTTATTGGTTCATTTCTGTTCTTTATATCCTTAAATTGCTGCTTAATGCTTTTTTCTCCTCCCCTCCTTTGTGCTGAGGAGCTTACCTCTCCTACTGCTGACCTGTCTTGCTCTTGTTGTAAAGAGCTGGCTGAGGCCTCCATGCTGGGCAGGCCTGTTCCTGAAGTCTACCCCATTGGCATCTCTTCTTCAGACAAAGGATTCAGTCTTTGCCTCTTCTCTGGTGATGCAGTTAGGGGTATTTCCCTGTCTCTTTTCCTGCTCACGTCCTCCCTTTGAGGGGTTTGGAGGACTGATGAGTCAATTCTCGAGTCCTGCCTTGGGGGTGCCATCTGTGCTGGCTGCTGCTGGGTGGCCATTGGGGCCTCTGTTTTTTCTTCCCCCTACACCTGTTGGTCCTTTTGTTGTTGTTCCTGTTGGAGTGGCTACACTTGACCCTGTTGTGCCTATGGCTCTTCCATATCCATCTCCTTGCCTTTGCTCTGAGCCTGGCCTGTGGTTTGTACTACCACTTGATGTGCTACAGATGATGAGGTAGCTGCTCCTGCTAGAGATTTTGGCAGAGTGGATACCTGTGGAGGAGATTCCAAGTCAGCCATTTTCAATAGATGCCTCCTAGCTCTTTCATTCAATTCTTCCTGAGTAATTGGTTCTTCCAGTGTGTTCCTTCTCCATTTTGGTTGGTTGGCATGTCTTTCAATGTAGGGCATGCTCACATGTTCATAGCTGGAGAGCTTGTATTTCAGCCTTCTTAAGGATATGGTCATGTTAGGGTCATAAGGCTTCCAAAGGAAGCTTTGTTTTTAGGCCAAGGCCTTCTAGTTTCCTGTCAAGTTCTTTCCAGCCTTCCCTTTTGTTTAAGACAAGGTGGCCCAATTGGTTTTTTACCTTTAGTTGTGCCTTCTTGCCCTTGCCTGCAAAGTGCACCATATCAGCATCGCCAAATTGCCGGAAATATTATAGGGCAAACAGTCTCATAGGCACATATTTGGGCAATCTGTATGGGCGTAACTCACACCCATATATTCTGATTACAGTATAGTGTTGGTAAAAGTACCAATCCCCTATGTTGTATACCTTGGACAGTTGCAGAATCCTCTGCATCTCATCAATCAGTCTAGGAGGGGGTGAGCTTAAGAATAAAGACATGGCTGGATGGATGAAGAAGTCTATGAACTCATAGTATGTATATGGAGAGTATGTGCTGAGGTGAAACACCGAGGTCTAGTACACCACTGACCTTGGATTGCCTGCTGCATTAGTTCTCTTAATCTCAAAGGAGAACTTCTCATGTTAGTAATACAGGATGAGGTGGTAAATGTAGGAGGTGTATCTGAACACCTTCTCTCTGGACAAGTTCAAGAACTACTTATGCATCTTATCTGAAATGTATGTAGCATAGTCATAACAGATTGGAGTCTTGCCAGGGGAAAACATTGTCATCATTACTAGTGCAGTTTCCTCAATAAATTCCATTGACTTGTACCCCAAAACTGAACTAATCATGTATGCAAGATCTATACCCCATTGATTGAGGTAGCCATCAAAAATGGGAGGGTGCAGCACTATGTCAGAGTTTGTGATGAACAATTGGTTGAGCTTCAGGATCTGTGCATCTGTTAGTATTTTGGCCCCTTGGTTGATCAAATCCATTAGAGATAAGGGGACCAATTTCTTCTAGGTTTTGAACTGCAGCATCTCTCTGATGGCCTCAGGGGTCATGTAGAATACCACTGCAGCTGTAGGGTCAAGCACAGCCCTTTGCATGGGGTCATAGCACACAGCACATAGATGAATCAGGTCAGGGAACTGGTTGACCTGAGGGAGCTTGAATATTGGGAGGAAGGAATCCCAAATGCCTAGTATATTTGTTCCATCCTTATGTCTAGCCTTAAGCTCATTTAGCAGGTGAAGGTGGAACTTGCACTTCGATGAGGAGTCCTCTGAGATTTGGTAGTCTAGGTCTGCCAAATCCTGCCACTCCAGCTCTCTCTGGGGGGCATTTAAAGGAGAAATGTTGAGGGCAACTGGTGCAGCTGGAGTCTCCATGGTCACTTGGATACTGACTGGTAAGTAAATTGTTGTTTCTTGGGCCGGAAGAGCACTGTCTTAGTGAAAAGGCAAACTGAAAAAGCAAGGTAATAGGGTAAGTCCACAGCAGTCGAAATATTGTTCTGGTTCCTTGAGAAGGTAAGTGTAGTGCCTAACAGACCTTTCCTGGTGATTTGAGTGCAGGTTATGGGTTCTAGTTCACGACTGCGCGAACGAAAAATGCGGGTTTTTCACTGAAATTGCAGTTTGAATGGCTCAGCTGGTGAAATTTGACTGTCAATTTTCCAAGAGGGAGCTGGGTTTGAGTAGTTTTTTGGTGATTTTTAAGCGTTTTTTGTGCTTAAGGTGTTTTTAGCAATTAATGAGAAAAACCAGGTTTCAAAGAGGTTTTTACGGACAAATACCTGGAAGATGGATTGCTTGGGTCGGAACAGTAGGTGGGTACGCGCGCTGAAGCTCTCCGGTTGGTTTTGAACAGGTTGGCAAATTCTTCGTCGTAAAACGCATGCAGAGAGTGCAGAAGTGTTTTTGCCAAAAAGTGCAAAAAACACGTAATTTTGACAAAATATGGCTTTTTTGGCTTATTGGCGCCCTTTTTTAAATGACGTCAGCATGGCGTCAGCAAGTGGGTCCGGGTTGGATGACGTCGGCATGACGTCATCAGGTGACGTGGCAGCCTAAGACCGGTCCACGGGAGCGGTGAGGTGGCGAACAGGTGGACCAGTGGTGGGCGAGGCACGCGGTCATGGCGCTGACACAGGCAGTACGAGGGCGCTGACAGAGGTGGACAGGTGGCGCAATATCGACCTACCTCTTATACGGTGGGGAATCTGTCAGAGGGGGCTCCGATGGATTTTGGGGGCGACGCGTGGACCCCGCATGACATCAGCGTCTGACAGATATCGGACGATATTTGTCAGACGTCAGGGCCCCTCCGAAATTCACGACGACCGTCGATTTGGAAGAGCTCGATCGGACGGCTATCGGGTCAGCAACCTACACGGAGGATACAGTCATCGGGCGGGTATTATAATAGTATTTTCCTTGGAATCTATGCCCAGCGGGACCCTTTACACTATTGATAAATTTCATGGTTTGCCATGTATTTCTTCGTTAATTTATGCATAGTCGATGACTTTAGGAAAAGGCGGAAATCATGGTTTTTTAATGAAATTTTCACAAAATCGTGAATTGGTTCAAAACTTAGGAAAAGAGGGTTTTTATAAGGTTTTTCGCATAAACGCGCAAATTGGTCCCATACTTAGGATAAAGCGGATTAAGTGGGTTTTTTCATATTTTTTGCTTTTGAGTGGGTATAAGGGTGAAAAAAGGGTTTTTTCAAGGGTCTTTAGGAAAAAATGGAGAGTTGGCTAGGTAGATGAGTTCTGATGGAGATAAGAGGTTAGGCTTGGGTTCTTGAGCTAACCAGGTGTTAATTCAATTCCCTATTAGTGAACCATATGGCTATAATGCCAAGGACGGAGTATTTATACATTGCTTGGGGTTTATACACCATGGTGTTATAGTAGTAGGAAAAGGGTGACATAGGGAGTTAAATAATACAAGTTAGAGGTCAATATGGAGGGGGAAGGTGAATGAAGAGTGATATCACTAAGTTTTCTTGAAAACAACTTAGCTTGAAGAGTAGATCAAAACGAAAAGATATTTACACAAGAAATGTGGCTTCTAAAGGCCATAAGAACCAATATAAAACATTGAATCTCTCTTATAAACACATCTTGTGAAGGGAGGTTAGTAATGAGTGGTGAGTCAGGAAAAAGGGAAGTTAGACATGCTTCACTATGATGTTTTCCTTGTATTTGACTAGAAAAGTTTCATCTTGGAAGTAACACCACTTCTGCAACCCCATTTACCTACCCAACTATTTTGCCTAGCATTTTTTGTTTCTTCTTGGAGGGTGCACTTGGAATTGCAAAACCCTTTATGTGCCTTTTCTTTTCCATTGGCTTTTTCCTTTGATATTTCCTATCTAGCACTACCCTTATTTCTTCCAAGGCCCCAGATTAAGCAGTTGGGAACCTTAATTTCTCTGCCTAACTACTGATCTGCCAAGATTAAACAGTTTGGACAGATTTCTTTCTCTATTCTATAACAAAAATTGAAACATGGCATGATCTAGATTAGGCTGTTGGACCATCCATCAAAATTTTAATATACATGAAGGCATGTACACACCTTGCCTTCCTTGGAAATATGGGATCTTTGAATCAACAAAGTAGAGCATATTTGGCATTTGAACTCGCCAATCATGAAATATGAAACCTATTGGTATAGGTATCCAACACACTCCAAATCTTACACACACTTTAGAAAGACAATACATGGATTGCAGAATAATCCACACTCTATCACACAATCACTCTTACTTAAATGAAACAACACTCTTGGAAACCATTCAACACTTAAATCAACAATGTTGAAAAAACCAAAAAACTATAACAATAATCAAACAATCTTCACACTAAATGAAGGGACCGGTAAAGGACCTATGTTGTAACATAATTATAGAGGCTACAATCCTACAACTATTCAATACATGAAAAAGATCTATAGCAGTAACAATAAATCATACATAACTCACAACTAAGAGGAAATAAATGTATTGTTATGATACCTCTCTAACTAGTGATCCCTACTAAGAAAGAGGGACCTTCCTTCTTGGCAAGAGCTGGTGATCTACATAGCACACAAGCTAATTAGGAAAGAGATATGAAGCCACGAATGGTAAAGAGTTGCATTAATGAAAGTTGCAACATGATTACAACGATGGTGCTCCCCTTCTGATCTCTATCTATGCATGCCCCTAAAGCAGGGAGTACATTCTTTTATAATTTCAGATTACATCCCTTTTTTTGAAAAGAGGGATCATTGTGAGAATCTCTCAATTCTTATGTGATCCAAATTGAGATTGTACAAAATTGTCTTGTAACAAATTGTCTTACATGAAACAAAGTTGTAACAACTTTCTAAATTATAATTGTTTGTCACTTGGAATCTCGATTGTTCCAAATAAGTTTGTTGCATTGTCCATGATTGTCTCATTTCAATGGTCAAAGTGACTTTAACCATGTTTTTTTCCATGTCAGTCTTTGTCACTAATCGTGGAAGAAAAGAGTATTCAAACTAGGCTTGGTGTTGTAACAACAACGCTAGTAGAGTCTTCATTCCATATTTAGTGAGGAGGAACTAGGGAGATAGCATCTAGTAACAACATTTCAACCAGCCACACTACCTCAAACAACCATTCATCAATTCAGTAAGAAAATAGCCTAAATCAGTTAGCTTTTGTATCAAATTACAAGCAAAACTAGATAATAAAGGTGACAGGAAAAGGGAACATACTTTCGTGAATAATGACTAATAAAGTGACAAGGCATGGCTTTTTAGATTCAAAACGATATAAAAATATAGGGAAAATAGGTACAAAGAGAGTTTCAATTCTGCATCCCAACATCTCCCCCCAACTTAAGCATCTGCATGTCCTCGCAGATTTTTGTAACTAGTTTCTGATGTATTATGAATAAAACTTTAAAAAACCATATTCTCTTGTTGTATCTTTGGAAGGTGGTTTGTATCCCCGAGAGAAAAATAATTATACTTCCCATAATCCATCATCTAACTGATATGGGTGTTGATACTTGTAGACATGAGGCCAAATGAGTGGAAACTTAAACCTAAGTCCACATCAACCAGGCTTATTTTTCCTTATAAACTCCATCTACTGAGGTACCCTATAAAGTGCATGTACAAATTTTGGAAAATAGTAGGGATCCTCATTCTTCAGTTCCTTTCTACAAGCCTCCCATCTATGCCTACTTCCTTCCAATGCATGTTATTTCAACACCCTGACGCTCTTGGAACAACACTCCAAGACCCTGTTTCTAGATTCCATCAACAAATTCTTAGTTGACAGATACTACCACATCCTATTATATGCCATAGATATTGTTAGGGTGGGTTCTAGTTCATCTCGAATGAGAAATTTCACAGCCTCTTCATTTGTTGTTGCAATATTTTAGGCTACATTCGAGCTTGGCATGATTATGCGTAAATGACATGAAGGCCCTCAATTGAACATCTCCCATATAGAGTGTAATATTAAAATTCCTTGCTCCAAAACAAGCAAGGTCATGAAAATACAGCTCACATAATAAATGTTGCTCTAAAAGATTATCCTTCTAGAAGGTCTCCAGAAAATATTTAACCTCTCTTGGCATATGTGGTCATTTCTCTATTATTGTTGTTAATTGGAAAAGGAAAAGTTCGTTAGAGAAAAGAATGTTGATATACTATAATTGGAAATTTTTACCCTTTTGATGGTTTTATGCCATAATTGACAAGTAATGGGAATGATTTTAGGGTGGTCACATCATGCTTTCAGGAGTAACAATGGCTAGTTATTATTAATACAAAGTCTAGTCAATAATTACTAGTTTGGGATGGTGGCATTATGCATTGTACAATAGATATGATTCACCTACCCCGAAAATGTAATCAGATAACAGTCATCCTCGTTGGGTATGATAGAGGTCATGTCAAACTTAAATCCATAAATGAAAGTAAGTGACAAAATTCATACATGTAGTCAGCTTTCCATTGTGTTGATATGGAAACTATACAAGTGATGTTGACTTGATTGACACTACGCAACAACTAGTTCATGGAATATGTCTATTATTGAAGCCTTCCATTACAATAATGTGGTGACAGAGGTTCAAGTGTTAGAAAAATCAGGTACATCAACACAAAATTATAGTTTCCAACCATGAAAATGTAGGAGGACATAGTATGTCATCTTGTGACGGTGAACAAATGAAAGTTTATGTGATCTGTATCAATGGAACTATTTAAAACTGTAAAAGTGGCATGCAAATGTACAGAGTTATCTTAATAAAAACTTCATAGAAATATATCAGCAAAACCTGTTTGAATACTTTGATAGGATTCAATAGCAGTGAGCCTAAGTGTAGCAGCTTGTAATGATTGATGAATATTGAGTTTGTAACAACATCAAATTGAAATAGTAAACCAATATAGACAAAGAAGAAAAGATACCAAAATGTTGTTATAGAGGAAGAAAAAAATATGTTGGCCACCAGCGATTGATTTTTCAACCACCACATTCATCTGATAGTGCCCCAAAGGGCTTTCACCACTAGACCAAAAAAAAAAAAAAAAAAAACTTTTTTCTTATTTTTTCTTTTTTTTAAATAATAGGAGAATAACTAAGTGGATGCTAGTGCAAGAAAATTTTCCCTTTCCCCAACAACTTCAAGGTTTGAATCTACATTTGAGACAATGTTGACAAATGAATCCTTAGAATTAGGCTTATGATACAAATGTAGGCAATGTCCATTGGCAGGAAGGGATGTTTAGGACCCATCAATGGTTTCTATTTTCACAGTCCCATTTTCAAGGATTGTATCTACCCCGTAAGGAACTAGACACTTGGTGCACAAATTCCCTTTGAAATCTTTAAATCTGGATTCATATAACCAATCCAAGTCACCCTATTGAAACACCTTCTTCTTAATAAGTTTATTATGCCACTTGGAATGTTATTGTTGGATGACAGCTCATTCAATTGTTCCAGTCAATGTTTTTGAGTTGCATTCAAATATAAATTCACCTCCAAAGCAATTTTGAGTGTCTTTATCTCAAATTCAATGGGAAATATATGAATCCTACCAAATACCAACTCATAGGGAGAGAATCTTGTAGTATTCCTCCAAGTACTTCTATAAGCCCATAACACTTCTAGAAGTATCTCAACCTAGTCTCTTTGGTGGCCTGCTAGAGTCTTCATGAGAATATCTTCAAGCACCTTATTGGTACCTTCCACTTGCCCACTTTCCTATGAGTGGTAATGTGAAGTGACTCCGTGATGAATCTTATACTTCCTAACAAGGTTATATATCAATCAAGAATTAAATTATTCTCCTACATCCATAACTATCTCCTTTCGAACTCCATACTGAGAAAAAATTCCTTCAAATAAAAAGTTTGAAACACCATGCTCAGTTTCCTTAGTGGGTACTTTTTCCTCAACCCACTTGATGACGTAGTCTATGCATACCAAAACACAAGTCTTCTGCTGAGATGGGGGATTAATTGGTCCCAAAAAATCTAAATCGAACCTCTTGAATGGATCCATCATTAGTTGAGGTTGTAATGGAATTTCATCTGATTGAGTAGGCTAAACAATCCTCTAATAGTTGTCACACCCCTGCACATATTTCTTTGCATCTTGAAATGTAGTAGGCCAAAAATAGCCCATCTAAGGCACCATATAACATGTTCTCTTGTCTATAAAGTGTCTTCCACAAGGCTCATCATGACAAGCCTTGAGAATATCATGGATATCATCCTCCCTTACACACCTTTTGATTTTCTTATCATAATGAATGTGGAAGAGGTAGCCATCCAACAAAAAATACCAGGCGCTTTGCTAAATTATTTTTCACCTTTCTCTGGGAGAAAGAGGATATGGAAGCTTTCTTGCAACAAGGTAATTGAAAATTTCTACATACCAAGGTGAATAAGTGGATATTGTAAGAGATATTCATCTGAGAAAAAGAGTCTTCAATGGGTAGGTTATCAGCAACATTATTCAATCTATAAAGAAAATATGCAACAACATTATATTTCCCAAGTTTATCTACAATAGTAATATCAAATTCTTGGAGTAACAACAACCACCTAGTAACCTTGGGATTAGTAACTTGTTTATTCATTAAAAATTGGATAGCAGAGTGGTCAGTATGCACAAAATTTTGGTAACCAATAATGTAATGCCTAAATTTTTTGATATCATGAATAACAGCAAGAAACTATTTTTCTATTACCATATAATTTACGTCTATAGGGGTCAAGTTCTTGTTGATATAGTAGATGGAATAAGGTTTATTTACCTTTGTTTTCCCATCATAGTCGTAATGGTTGTATCAGAAGCATCAGTGATGTGACATGGAAGACTCCATTTTGGTCCTTGTAGAATGGGAGTTGTTGTTACACATATTTTCAACTCTGCAAAAGTGATGTTACACTTGTTAGTCTAGATAAAATATTTATATTCTGTTAATAGGGAAAACAATGGAAATGCAATCTTAGTGAAATTTTCTATAAATCGTATGTAATAACATGTCTGCCCAAAAAATCTATGTATGAATTTTTGCATCTTAGGAGTGAGCATTCTTAAAATTTCCTCAACTTTTGTTGGAGCAACCTGTATACCTGCAAAATAGAGGTAGTGTCCTAAAACAATACCTTCATTCATCATCATGTGACACTTTTTAGTACTGAGATAGAGGTGGGTCTATATAAAAATTTCATCTTTTGAATCCTCATAGAAAAAAAATTATAACGAAAATTCCAAAATGACATGTTTGAAGAAGCAAAACCCTAGAATCCAAAGCTCTGATACCAAATGTTATGCAACCAGCTCACAAAATAGAAGAAGAGATATATCAACGACTTCAAAATTATCCTCTTAAAGGGGGAAACCTCCTTTACATTACACAAATGACAAAACCTCCTTTCTATATATAAGATTCTAAGGGGCCACAATATAATCAGGGCCAACATAACAATAATAATGTAAGGGCAAAACAATAACAATAGTGGGTTTTTATGGGGCACATTAATAACAATATGGGGACTACATGGGCAGAAAATAAAAAGATAATAACAATGAGGGAATACACTAGTATTATATGGAATGTGGTAGGTCGAAAATTTGTCTTTGATTCATTATTGATGTAATATTGAAGCAATGTTGATGCAGTATTGTTACAATTGATCTTGGAAGGTTAGAAGAACATTTTTAGGGTTGACTTGGTAGAGGAAGGTATATTGGTCTAGGGTCTTAGTCTATCTCATTTTGAATTACTAAAGGAAGAGTTCTTGACTGGGTTTTCCCCTATATAGGAGTTTTAGCCCTGGTTGTTCACCTACATTTGGTGTCCCTATTCTTCATGTTTTGTTTTGATAATTGCTTGAGGAAACAAAAATAAAACAAGAACATAATAAAGTCAATAAGAATATAATAGTATCACAAGTAATTATCAACATAAGAAAATATGTATGCCTTTCTGATTTTATGACAACAATCACATTGCAATAAGCATGGGTATAACAAGGGGATATTACAAACCCCGCCCCCTTAAAGGAACACCATCCTCGATGTTCTGAAAAATAGAGGACACTAACAAAAAACGAGCTCTATATTTTCAACTCTTTATCTCAACAACACTTCACATGTCTTAAAATTTCATGTCCATCCATGTCGTTCACTATGTTTAGGGCTCCTTTAGGAAGAAAATTCAACTCATGGCTTCCTGGGACACACCTAATGTACACTTAATGCCTTTGAGTATGAACGACTTTTTGAAATTAGTTCACTTCCACATTACAACATCCCTTCCTCTACTTCATCAATCCCTTGGGTGATTCATTTCCTCATATGTGCAATCACACACCTTCCAAGTTCAGACATCCCCTTCTCTGATTCGTCAATCCCTCGAGTGATCCATCTCTTGGTAAGGCTTTCTCGCATAGGAAGAGTCTTCTTAGCCAAGGAATACCTTTGTATTTGTTTATTACACATCACATTTTTCATGGAATACCTCATGGAAATTATTGGTGCTTATCATAGGGTTCTAGTGCCACCGCAATGAACCGGTTCTTGAAGTATTTAGCTATATTATGTTATTATCATGCATTCTGGTATTATTATGTTGTTACTACTTTCTTGATAGTCAACATCATATATTTATGTTGCATAATTTAGTAGTCCACCTACATAAAAAGCATATGAACCTTATGAGATTATTCATAAAAAAATTAAGTCAAATTAAACCATATGTTCAACAACTGGCCATAAAATTTTAAATCAATTCAAACCACAATTTCAATAGAAAAAATCTTCAAACTGGAATTTGATAATTATCTCTATGTTGTCTTTAGCCAACTTCACTGAGTGGTTTATCATCCAAATCAAAAACTCGTTGGTGTATATTATCCATATCTCTGTGTGATCTTCATCAACATTGTCTTTAAATCCAACTCACTGAGTAGTTTCAATACCAAGAGAAGCACTCAATGGCGAATATACTACTCCACATAGTCTTTTTGTACAGGTTCATCCTTGATTCCAACAGACTAAGTAGTTTCACCACCAAGGGAAGTACTCAATGGTAGATATAGTGCTCCATGCAATCTTTTCATACATGTCCCAATAAGCCCCCCCCCCCCATCTCACTCACCTCCCAGTGAGTGTAGAAAAACCATCAAGGTAGTCTTTTGTTGACAAGAATATTATTTACCATGACACATTCATTATCATCACACCTATGGTATCATCACGCCTCCAATAAGGTAGGTGTTATTGTTCAGTGAATATATAAGTGACTAGATAGCACTTTGGGGGTGGTAATAGCCAAATTGTATGCACCAAATGGTTTCTTAGCCCTAAGATAGCACCTAGTGGCATATGTGCCTCATGATTTGAACAAGGAATCCCATTAGTTTTTAGTATAATCATTGATAAAATATTCAATATGTCTTTGTCATAAACATAATATAAACATGGGCACATTAATGTCATAAGCACATGAGCATAACAATAATTAAGAACAAGAGTTCATTCTTAGATACATGCTCAATGGATCCCTTACATGACAGAGGATCTTATTAGATAATCTCATCATCCTATCCCAATCATACCATTCAAATAGTCATAATATTTTTAAGAACATAATGAACCATCCTTCCACTCAGATGATTCTTGACAATGACTTGTCAAATTAAATGACATCATATACATTCATTTCATCATTAACATATTCATGAAATATAGCACATACATATTTTAGACAGTATTAAGGTTAGGAAAACTTCCTTCATATGTTATTTTCATAGTTGTCATATCATTGTTTATTTTGTTTATGTGAACCTAGCCAGGTCCACCTAGTTATTATGTCACTTTATTATGCCTTCCATTATCATTCTTCTTATGTACAGGGTTTAATCAGGGTCTTGAAACTCCAATTGGATTTTATTTAGTTCTTCTCCATGAACTCCTTTTCTTTCCTATCTCACACCCAAAAACCAACCAAGACCAATCCAAAAAAAAAAAACTAAAGAAAAAATGAAAAATAGAGAAAGACCATAATATAAACATAAGCAGCATGGCCATGCTCCAAGTCAACAAACAAAAGAAGCAAGAAAATTTGTGGTCAACAATAAGAACAAATACAGGGAAAAAATCCTTTTCACATCATCCAATAGTTTCCATCATACTCAATCCCATTAGATCTCTTCTCTTTTTACATTATAGGTTGTTTGTTCGAGTGCTTGGAATTTTCATGCACTTTTCTTCCTCTCCAACCTTACAAGGTTTCTTTCTAGCCTTGTCAACATGACATTCTTCTATACCTTCAGGCCCAAGAAACCCCCATTCCGAGCAATCTACCTCTCCCAATGTTTTCTTGCAAGGGTTAGTCATTAGAGTCTTACAACCAAGCACCCTTCGGGCATGCTCTAATGACATCTGCATGGAGTCTCATATCCAAGAACCCATCTGGTGTGATCCATTGCACTACTCATGGAGTCATATGGTCAATCTACCAGTTATGACTTGCTTCCATGATATATCAAAGGGACATAGGCAACAATTCCCTTGAGACAGTCTTCTTCCTAAGTTCCCAACCCCATCATTTTACCTATGTCACAACTTTTAATTTTCCATGAGATATACTCAAAAATATTAAACCGGAAATTTAAATTTCCCATCTTTTCTTCATTCATAAGCTTGATTTCATAGATGTGAGATACTTTTTTGGTCACATTGTTAGGCTCCTATTGTAACATCTACAACCACCCTCGAAAATTTTGTCTATTCTTCGATTTTGGAGCCTTCCTTCCTATGTACAGGGGCTCATCTTGCACTGATTTAGGTTTTCATGTTTTGATTGAGACTTATATTTTTCATTTGTGCTTGTGTTGGCTTATTTCCACAATTAATTGATCTCTCTAACTCATAATTTTATCTCCCGACTTGGTCTCACAGTAGTTCTCGGCTAGTCTCCAGAAACTTCACAATCCTTCATGGAAAGCAACCCTGATGATTCGAATTGTGCAATTCTGACTGGCAGTAATCCTTGAGCTTAGAAATTGTTGAATCATGGAAGGCATCCTAGCACTCCACCCAGAAATTGTACAATCCCTTACTGAGCTCAAAAACTGCGCAGTGCGCTAAGCCTCATGGCAGTGTGCATGACAAGTTTCCTAGGAAAAAGAAAAAAAACTAAAAGCTAAAAAAGGAAAAATCATCCATAAAAATAGGGATCTATTTTTAATATCCCGAAGGAGGCACTTTCATTATTTTTAGAAACTTCTACCAAGTGTCACTTTTTCCTTAATTTTAGGCATGTTCAACATAAACCCTAATTCGCTCAAATCTATTTAATCAATGCCTCTAGAGCTCATTTTCACATTAGATCTTGGAACTCTAGCATTCCCAAGGAGATCAAGTTACCTTCGGTGCGATCTTCATCACTTTTCTGGGTGAGTCTCACTTTTTTCGTCTTTTGCCACTTTTTATGTCACTCTTTTCTGTTTCACTTGTGTGAGTGTTGTTTTACTTATTTATCTTCATAGTTTCTGGTGTTTCAACTTGTTTTAACTTGTAGAAGTGTTGTTTTAAGTTTTCATTTTCCTTTCACAAGTGTCGCATTGGTTTCCCTATTTTTCCATTGATGGTCATCGTTGCAACGAATCTCCTCACATACTTGACTTTCCTTCTATTTGATTAGTTTCTACACTTTCTCTACATGGATGTACTTATACTTAGTCATTTTTTCACTCAACCTCACATTATCTCTCACTTCTGCTCATTTTTCACACTTCCATCAAGAAGATCTGCACTAGCTTTGGCCAGATATTTCCTTTCCTAGTTGGGAATTTCACAATCCTAAGGCTCAAGCCACAAGATTTGCCTCTGGAACTATGCAGTGTGTAGTACAGGACAGCTCCAACTCCGCATTATGCAGTTCCAGGGGTCATCATGTCATCTTGGCCACTGAGACTGTGCAATGTGAATTCTCTCATAATCTCTACCCAAATTGGGACTATGAATTGCACAGTACCAAGCCTCAAGATTCATCCTTGGTTGTTGGGACTCCACAGTGTGTAGTTCCCACAGTCAGTCAATCTCCCTTATGATAAAAATTGTGTAATCCTTCTCTCTAGTTTCCCAGCTTGCTGCTTGATCATGATTTGAAGGTAGATTTGTTGAAGCTAATATTTTCTTTCCATGAGTGTCCTTTTTGTCCCATAGGTACCACACTTGTGAAGCACTTCTCTCCAGCAGTCATTTTTACCATGGCACCAAAGAGAGTTTCTTCAAAAGAGACCACTAAAAGAAGTACTGGGGAAGTAGTTTAGTGGACATCAGTAGACTTACTAGTGTATGAAGACACTTAGTTTTTTATAGAAAAGGGGTCAACACTAACTTGGAAACAAGTCAATGAAGCTATTTTAGGAAAGATCCTTGAGGCAGATCTAGAGGATCAACAGGTTTATCTTAGTATTCGGGAGTCAAGACTACACAAGGTTACATGCAAATATCCAGCCTTCCCATGTGCAAATGGCATCAGCTATATTGTATCACACATTAATGAGAAGACCATGACATTGAGTAGTGACAGTGAACAAAATCTAGCCTCCTTTCAACCAAAATATTATTAGCGCATGTATCACTTCCTGATCCAGTGCAGCTCATGGACTCACTTTTCTATGCCACCCATAGCTATGTGAACATAAGAGACATTGTCAAAGGTTGGGTGAAAGATCCATGTAAGTTTCGATAGAAATCCACCCATGTATACAAGACAAACTCCCTAAGGAAGGCCTAGAAGCACTTGGTTACATTAACTTGCAAGATCCATAGTTAGCAGAACACGGATACCTTTCCTGAAGGGTGTGAAGTCTTATTGGACTAGGTTGTGAACTAGGGGAATCCATTCAAATGGTCAGATATGTTGGCTCGACAATTGAGGGCCCATGTAGCACAAGCTCGGAGTCCTCCCGACGGTGGGAAAGCAAGGTTCTATATGTCTGCATATTTACTAGATACAATTTGTGCACAACAACAATTCCCTAGCATGAACTGGATATGGACACCATGAGAATTTGTCATGCATATCTATTGCAAGTTTCTTTTGGATTGAAATCATCGAGGAGTAATGGCACAGGTAGTTGACCACTTCATAATCCTTCTTTACAAGCTCATCTTTGAAGAAGATCCACCTTACATGTCACGAGGAGCAATGAAGGAAAAATCAGACATCACAGATTGGTATGCCTCACCATGCAACACCTTCCTTAGAGTGTTCAGTGAAGATAAGCCTTTGCATGTTTTACCAAGGTATGCCACTGGCAAGCTTGTCATGCAAGAAGTGTGATATCATCTTGCCACAGGGTTGTCAACAACTTTGCACAAGAAGGAGAAAGAACCATGGCCCACTCTTCCTTTGTAAATTAGATTATATGAGATAAATAACTTGAAAGTCACAGATGTCAAGGGAAAAGAAATATTCAGGTTTGTATTTGGTACTCGGGACTTTAATCCATATGATCCCCATGGTATTTTTAAAGACCATTGTGCGAGAGCTTACTTTTCATGGATTGGTGGGGCATTCCATTGGCCAGAGGAGGATCCTTGGAGGAATTACTATAATGCCTCCAGACTCCATGAGTTGGTTAGTTTAGTAGGTACTTCACATGATTCTCCACATATTACAGAAATTTTGGAATAAACAATAGCAGAAGGCAGCAATCCCATGTAGGACAAGGGAAAGAGCAATGTTGCTGACATTCCATAGGGAGAATAAAGTTGCAAGTAAATCAAATCCTATTCTCATGAAATCATCTTTAGCAGGAGAAGCAAAGAGGAAGTTGAGGATACAGTGAGCAAAGTGGAGGAAGAGATAAAATCAGAGGTTGTAGGAACCATAACTGAAGTTGCAGGAGACATAGCAGAGATTGAAGGAAGAACAAGAGTTGAGGACAAGATAACAAGAACAGAAGCAAAAGCAGGAAGAAGAACAAATGAAAGGTGTAATGGCAAAAGAAATAGCATTGATACAAGTTAAATAGAAAGAACAAAACCAACTAGCAGTTGAGGAGGAAGGTGAAAAGATGCAGGATTGGGATCTTGCTCAGCAGATTAAGAACTTAATTGAAGTGATATACATGGGAATGGAAGAGGAGCCATGGAATGAATATGTTTATCTAATGTCGAGCGCACCATAGGTCATCTCTCATTCTCCACCACCTCTAGAAGGAAATCCAACCACAAGCAAAGAAGGGGATGTTTCCCCTTGATGATGATCTGATAATGGATGTGTACAATATATCATTCGATGAGTTCCAAAAAAGGATTGTACAAGCATGGAGAAAGCATTTTCGGCATGATCACGCATCTCCTGCATTTGTTATAGAAAGGTTAATAGTGTGGGACACCAGGAAGCATCCAAATTTCATCGTCGAAGTCAACTTTTCCTTTGCAAGAGTAACAATATCAAACATTCAATATTTGATGGCTGAGAATGAGCAATTTTCACAAAACTTGTAGGCTAACAAGCAAGAGGCAAAACAACTCCGTGCAACAACATAGAGTGCAGTTTTTGCACAGGTTTACTTGGAGGAGATGAGAGCAGTGATACTTGTTAAAGTATCAACACTTGGGGAACCATGTGAAATATCTATGAGGGATTTGTGACAATACATAGAGCAATTGTCCATTTTCATGGTCCACATTAGTAGAGAAAAGATTTTGTTAAAACTCTCAAGAACATACAAGATGCCATTAACTTTTGTGCAAGTGTGGACAATGTGATACAAAGGGTCATCACTTGACTTAGTGAAGAAAATGAAGCCACAGGAAGAAATGGAGAAAGCAAGATTTCAGATTTTGATTCAACACAACAAACATCTTGCCTCATTTATTGATAGCATTCAGGCCTCCTATGTACGGTTGTTCAGTAGTTTGGATGTCTTGGTGAAAACACACAAGATACCATCAATCGGTTCACTCACCAAAGCCAAACCCAAGAACCAGGTCTAGCAGGAGATCAAAAAGTACTTGAAGCAGCTAAGATAGGTTGCCACTAAGGAATATTTGGAGCTGAATAGACAAAACATGCAGAATTACATCGGTGGTCCTCTCTAAATTAGAACAATGTTATTCATGCTTCAGAACAAACTTGAAATTGGTTCTAATACATTCTACCCGGATGCCATGGAGGCTAAAGTATACTTCCATCCAGACACCATCATGCAGTTTGGGGACATAATCACACAGTACCGAGCTTGGCACCAATATGTGACCAAGAAGCAGCAAGTGGAGGTTGCTATGCTAGAGTTATCCCAAATTCAAACATCATAGTGTTATGTCTTGTTAGGTTGTCAAGTTGTCTCTACCCTATTTTTTCATATATGGGTACAAGTGTAAAATGTAATATTAGTTGTAATTAAGTTGTAAGTGAAATTCAAAGTGTCAATATTGGAATATGAAGAGTCACGATGTATTGTAATGAGTCATTTTGTAAATAAGTTGAAGATTCAAGAGGGTATTCCAATGGTCACAAAGGGGGGTTGAAGAGTCACCCCCCTCTTGTTATAAATAGAACCTCATAACTCATGTAAAGGGCTTTTGGGAACCAAGCTTTTGGCTAATATTAGGCTTAGAAGGAGATTAGGAGTATTATGAAGAGCCTTGGTTTCTCTGTAGTGTAAAGCGAGTATACTTATTTGGAGGAGCAGGTGTTCTTGAATATAGTGTTCCACTATTCGGGCTAGTGATTGTCAATGATGTATGTATGAATGTAAATTTCACTTATAATAAAATCAAATCCAACACTCTTTCATTCATATGTTGTGAATATAGTAGGAATATTCTTGTTGTATTTGCAATGTATGTTATTTAAATTACGCTTATGCTTATGAACTATTTTTTTTCATTTGTATGAATCTTTTTGAATGTGTGTTTTTCTATTAATTTATCACTTTAACTTGTGGACTATTCTGCATCTTAGCTTGTGATGTCATTACGCTTGTGTGTTCCTTTAAAGTTGTGTACTATTAAAGACTTCCAAGGGGTGCACTTCCTTTCCCCTTCATGTGTTGGAACCTTCATGGATCGCACTTGACTTTCCGTAGGGTCACACACTTGCTCTCACCCAAAGTTATCGTACTTAACTCTATGCGTTTTCATAGTCAACTCATGACATTACCACCCACTTTTGGAACTCCTACTCCAAATAATGTGAGGTCTAGTTGGGAATTCACATCGGGGAGATACCTTGAATGTTGGCGAGTCCAGCACCATCAACATCTCCTTTGCAGGTGGTGTTAATTTTTCATAGTGGCTTTGATCTCCCACCTAGTTCCACACTCTGCTTGCAACCTAATCTTTCAATCAGCCAAAACTTGTCAATGCTTATATGTACAATATTTTCATTGAAAAAGAAATTCACAACAACCTGAAATGGCCTCTGAATTATTATACTCGTAAAAATTATATCACTCCAACTAAATTCAAATAAATTGAAATTACATTGTCATAGTACTGTACATATGCATCACATATATTCCAAGCAATTCCTAATGCAATTAAAAATAGTAAACTAATGAGTCTAAAACAATAAATATATATTTTTGTTTAGCACACATTATTGTAATCTTTCATACCAAAGGCTTCCCACATTAACCATGCTCTTTCATGGCCATCCCTTCACGACATTAATTAATTTGGCGCAACATATGTCAATTTCAGTTTAAATGAACTCTTACCCCATTCCTTTCCTTTACCTTTTTACCATGGCCTTATGTTACCTTACTTCCTCGTATGTCATTACTAGAACTTCCAGTTGAACCCTTTTTAAGGGGTTCAATTGCCTAGGAACATTCCTACTATTGCAATATTCAATAGTTCTTGTGCACATTCATTTTGAAAGGAATGTCTTGTGCATGCACACATCCCATGTTATGTATAATTTGTCAATTCCTGGCCTTTATTGTATCCATTCATGCACACAATAAAGATGAGAAGCATAAGCACATTAATAATGGCAGTTTACAGCAGAAAGGTCATTCTTCCACACTCACCCAATGGTTCCTCCACATGATGTGGAATCCATTAAATAACCTCACTATGTTCCTCAAGGCATATCATGTACAAACTTATTTACATGCTATGAATATATGCACCTATCATACCTTCATACATCTAGCATATCATTGTTTAATATTATACATGTATCTTTGATTTGTTTCATCTCTTGAATTTGTATCATGCCTATGCTATCATTCATTAGCTTATGGCAACTTCTTGAAAGATTAAAGAAAAATATTAAACTAGCAAGGGCTAAGTTAAGAAATTCCCCCTCATGACTACATCATTTAGCCATAAACTTTTGCAATTGTGTTGGGCTTCTCCAAGGAATCTAGCCACCATCTTATTTATCTTGTTACATCAGACTCAAACCAATCTATAAATAACATCATTGTATTCGAATATACAAAAAAAAAAATCACACAAGTAGACATGCATGTTGTCTATTGTTGTTCACATATCTAAAACCCATGTTAGTCACATATGTCGAAAGGTAAAATGGACATATCAGCATGTCTATAACCATATAATTACTAGACTTGAAACCAAAATTTTACCAAGATGAGCAGTTGTGACATCTCCAAGTTTAAAAGCATATGTTGACTTTTATAACAAACAATATAAAGATGAAAAACAACTTATCAAAATAAATTTTAATCATTTGCATGAAATCTTGCACAAGTTGAGTGTTAAACCTTAATCTCTAATTCTAACTTTCACTTTCATGGCCCATCTAGTCGAAGTGTTGAACCATGCTCTAATATCACTTTTTAACACTCCCTTCTAGCCCCTTGAACCATCTTGAGCTTGTGGGAGGTGCGAATTTATAATTAAATTGACTCTCACAGTCTATGGTGAAGATGGGGTTATAAAACACTTATTTTTCCAACTTCATCAAAACCCAAAATAAAGGTCACCATCACATTCATCTCTTTGAGAGATTTCTAGCAATATAAGTTTTATCTCAATCCAAATCTCGGATTGAAAGGTATGTCCATTTGAAGTATAATCCATTTAACCTTTCCACATCGGCAAGGTGCTTCCATGTCGAACCTTTGTGCAACCTATGTGGTTTTTCCATGTCGCTTATGGTCTAGGGTGACAACTACATTCCCATGTTAGGCCTTCATTGCACCTGCTAGCTCATCTCTTACCAATGGGTCCCACAAGGCCAAACATGCCGTGTATTTCCTTGTTACTCTATTATATCCAATTTAGGTGATATGTAGGTGTACACAAGCATGTGTCCTTAGAATAATCCCCATATCCTCATATTCTAGGTTCACCATCTACTCAATACAAATCAGGGATTGGTCCCACATCTGGCCCAGTGTGAATAGTCCACATTGGAGTCTACCTTGGATACACTACATTTTTCACCAAAATAAAACTTCATGTTCATGATTCCCATAATGATCCCTACACCAAATAGAATTTACCTAGATTACTTAATACCCGAGCCTTGCTCTAACCTTCCACCCAGGTTGGACCCCATCTTCAATACACCCATGAAGATATAAATCTGGCCCATTCTAAATTTAGTCCTGATCAAATAATGCACTAGTGGTGGTTGGTCAGATGCTCAAATCACTGGATACATCCACCAGTCAAATGGATATCTAGCTCCTTCGCAACATATTCGAGTCATTTAAAAAAATGAGCATGTATTGATCAACCAGATGCCCATATGTTTCCTACCAAATGAATGATATTTAGCTCAAGAAAGGATTTTAGCCTAAGTAGGTGTTGGGCAGGTCAATTTTCCTTTTAATTTATAACAACCAATCTTACTTACACATAAATTGTCAATCCGAGTAGACCTTTTGTTTCAAGGCTATTGTGAAAAATATATGCACGAAAAAATGGCAACTAGCACTAATAAAATATCAAAACCAATCATTTTAAATATTACTTTCAGCACTCCAACACACTTGTTGTTACACTCCAAATCTTATGCACACTTTAGAAAGGCAAGACATGCATTGCAGAATAATCCACACTTTATCACACAATCACTTCTACTCAAATGAAACAACACTCTTGGAAACCATTCAACACTTGAATAATAAATCAACAATGTTGTAACACCCATTCAATCATTTAAAAAAGCCAAAAAAATATAACAATAATCAAACAATCGTCACACCAAATGAAGGGACCGATAAAGGACCTACATTGTAACATAATTATAGAGGCTACGATCATGCAACTACTCAATACACGAAAAAGATATGTAGCAGTAACAATAAATCATACATAACTCACAACTAAGAGGAAATAAATGTATTGTTATGATACCTCTCTAACTAGTGATCCCTACTAAGAAAGAGGGTCCTTCTTGCTTGACAAGAGCTAGTGATCTACATAGCACGCAAGCTAATTAGGAAAGAGATATGGAGCCATGAATGGTAGAGAGTTGCATTAATGAAAGTTGCAATACAAGATTACAATGATGGTGCTCCCCTTCCGATCTTTATCTATGCATGCCCCTAAAGTAGGGAGTACATTCTTTTATAATTTCAAATTACATTCCTATTTTCGAAAAGAGGGATCATCATGAGAATCTCTCAATTCTTATGTGATCCAAATCGCGATTGTACAAAATTGTCTTGTAACAAATTGTCTTACATGAAACAAAGTTGTAACAACTTTCTAAATTATAATTGTTCACTTGGAAATATCAATTGTTCCAAATAATTTTGTTGCATTGTCCATGATTGTCTCATTTCAACAGGCAAAGTGACTTTAACCGTGTGTATGTCCATGTCGGTCTTTTTCACTAATCATCGAAGAAGAAAGTATCCAAAATAGGCTTGGTGTTGTAACAACAATGCTAGTGGAGTATTCATTCCATATTTAGTGAGGAGGAACTAGGGAGATAGCATCTTATAACAACATCTCAACAAGCCATACCACCTCAAACAACCCTTCATCAATTTAGTAAGAAAATAGCCTAAATCAGTTAGCTTTTGTATCAAATTACAAGAAAAACTAGATAATAAAGGTGACAGGAAAAGAGAACATACTTTCGTCAATAATGACTAATAAAGTGACAAGGCATGGCTTTTTAGAGTCAAAGTGGTATAAAAATATAGGGAAAATAGGTACAAAGAGAGTGTCAATTCTGCATCCCAACATCTCCCCCAACTTAAGCATCTGCAAGTCCTCATGCAGATTTTTGTAACTAGTTTATGATGTATTATGAGTGAAACTTTGAAAAATCATATGCTCTTGTTGTATCTTCAGAAGGTTCTTTGTATCCCCGGGAGAAAAATAATTATACTTCCCATAATCCATCATCTAACTGATATGGGTGTTGATACTTGTAGACATGAAGCCAAATGAGTGGAAACTTAAACCTAATTCCATACCAACCAGGTTGGATTTTCCTTATACACTCCATCTACTGAGGTACCCTATAAAGTGCATGTACAAATTTTGGAAAATAGTAGGGATCCTCATTCTTCAATTCCTTTCTACAAGCTTCACATCTATGCCTACTTCCTTCCAATGCATGTTATTTCAACACCCTGACACTCTTGGAACAACACTCCAAACCCTGTTTCTAAATTCCATCAACAAATTCTTAGTTGACGGATACTGCCACATCCTATTATATGCCATAGAGATTTTTTGGGTGGGTCTCGGTTCATCTTGAATGAGAAATTTCACAGTCTCTTCATTTGTTGTTACAATATTGCAGGCTACTTTCGAGGCATGATTCTGCGTAAATGACATGAAGGACCTCAATTGAACATCTCCCATATAAAATGTAATATTAAAATTCCTTGCTCCAAAATGAGCAAGATCATGAAAATACAGCTCACATAATAAATGTTTCTCTAAAAAATTATCCTTCTGGAAGGTATCCAGAAAATTGGTCATTTCTCTTTTATTGTTATTAATTGGAAAAGGAAAAGTTCGTTAGAGCAAAGAATGTTGATATACTATAATTCGAAATTTTTACCCTTTCAATGGTTTTATGCCATAATTGAAAAGTAATGGGAATGATTTTAGGGTGGTCACATCATGCTTTCAAGAGTAACGACGGCTAGTTATTATTAATACAAAGTCTAGTCAGTAATTACTAGTTTGGGATGGTGGCATTATGGATTGTACAATAGATATGATTCACCTCCCCCCAAAACGTACTGATAATAGTCGTCCTCATTGGGTATGAAATAGTTCATGTCAAACTTAAATCCATAAATGCAAGTAAATGACAAAAATCATACATGCAATCAGCTTACAATTGTGTTGATATGGAAACTGTACAAGTGATGTTGACTTGATTGACACTATGCAACAACTAGTTCATGGAATATGTCTATTAGTGAATCCTTCCATTGCAATAATGTGGTGACAAAGGTTTAAGTGTCAGCAAATTTAGGTACATCAACACAAAATTATAGTTTTCAACAATGAAAATGTAGGAGCACATAATATGTCAGCTTGTGATGGTGAACAAATGAAAGTTTATGTGATCTGTATCAATGGAACTATTTAAAACTGTAAAAGTGGCATGCAAATGTACAGAGTTATCTTAATAAAAACTTCATAGAATTGTATCATTAGAACCTATTTGAATGCTTTGATAGGATTCAATAGCAGCGAGCCTAAGTGTAGCAACTTGTAAAGATTGATGAATATTAGTTTGTAACAACAGGGAATTGAAATAGTAAACCAATATAGAAAAAGAAGAAAAGATACCAAAATGTTGTTATAGAGGAATAAAAAAGATATGTTGGTCGCCAGCGAGCTTTTTTTCAACCACCACATTCATCTGATAGTGCCCCCAAAGGGGTTTTCACCACTAAAAAAAACTCTTTTTTTTTTTTTTTTTTTTTTTTTTTTTTTTTTTTTTTTTTTTTTTTTTTAAATAATAGGAAAATAACTAAGTGGATGGTAGTGCAAGAAGATTTTCCCTTGCCCCAACAACTTCAAGGTTTGAATCTACATTTGAGACAATGTTGACAAATGAATCCTTAGAAGTAGGCTTATGATACAACTATAGACAATGTCCATTGGCAGGAAGGGATGTTTAGGACCCATCAATGGCTATTATTTTCACAGTGCCAAGGATTGTATCTACCTCATAAGGAACTAGACACTTGGTGCACAACTTCCCTTTGAAATCTTTAAATCTGGATTCATATAACAAATGCAAATCACCCTTTTGAAACACCTTCTTCTTAATAAGTTTATCATGCCACTTGGAACGTAATTGTTGGATGATAACTTGTTCAATTGTTCCAGTCAATGTTTTTGAGTTGCATTCAAATCTAAATTCACCTCCAAAGAAATTTTGAGTGTCTTTATTCCAAATTCAATGGGAAATATATGAATCCTACCGAATACCAACTCATAGGGAGAGAATCTTGTAGTATTCCTCCAAGTAGTTCTATAAGCCCATAACACTTCTAGAAGTCTCTCAACCTAGTCTCTTCGGTGGCCTGCTAGAGTCTTCATGAGAACATCTTCAAGCACCTTATTGGTACCTTCCACTTGCCCAATTTCCTATGGGTGGTAACGTGAAGTGACTCCGTGATGAATCTTATACTTCCTGACAAGGTTATATATCAATCAAGAATTAAATTATTCTCCTACATCCATAACTATCTCCTTTTGAACTCCATATTGAGCAAAAATTCCTTCAAATAAAAAGTTTGAAACAACATGCTTAGTTGCCCAAGTGAGTGCTTTTTCCTCAACCCACTTGATGACGTAGTCTATGCATACCAAAACATAAGTCTTCTGCTGAGATGGGGGATTAATTGGTTCCACAAAATCTAAATCCAATCTCTTGAATGGATCCATCATCAGTTGAGGTTGTAATGGAATTTCATCTGATTGAGTAGGATAGACCATCCTCTAATAGTTGTCACACCCATGCACATATTTCCTTGCATCTTGAAATGCAGTAGGCCAAAAATAGCCCATCTAAAGCACCTTATAACATGTTCTCTTGTCTATAAAGTGTCCTCCATAAGGCTCATCATGACAAACCTTGAGAATATCATGGATATCATCCTCCCTCATAGACCTTTTGATTTTATTATCAAAATGAATGTGGAAGAGGTTGTCATCCAACAAAAAATACCAGGCACTTTGCTAAATTATTTTACACTTTTCTCTAGGAGAAAGGTGATATGGAAGCTTTCTTGCAACAAGGTAATTGGAAATTTCTACATACCAAGGTGAATAAGTGGATATTGTAAAGAGATATTCATCTCGGAAAAAGAGTCTTCAATGGGTAGGTTATTAGCAGCATTAGTCAATCTATAAAGAAAATATGTAACAACATTATATTTCCCAAGTTTATCTACAATAGTAATATCAAATTCTTGGAGTAACAACAACCACCTAGTAACCTTGGGATTAGTAACTTGTTTATTCATTAAAAATTGGATAGCAGAGTGGTCAGTATGCACAAAATTTTGATAACCAATAATGTAATGCCTAAATTTTTTGATATCATGAATAACAGCAAGAAACTATTTTTCTATTACCATATAATTTACATCTATAGGGGTCAAGTTCTTGTTGATATAGTAGATGGAATAAGGTTTATTTCCCTTTTTTTCCTAGCATAGCCCAAATGGTTGTATCAAAAGCATCAATGGAGATTTGACATGGAAGACTCCAATTTGATCCTTGTAGAATGGGAGTTGTTGTTACACATATTTTCAAATCTGCAAAAGTGATGTTACACTAGTCAGTATAGATAAAATATTTATATTTCATTAATAGGGAAAACAATGGAAATTCAATCTTAGCAAAATTTTCTATAAATCATATGTAATGACATGTCTGCCCAAAAAATCTATGTACGGATTTTTGCATCTTAGGAGTGAGCATTCTTAAAATTTCCTCAACTTTTGTTGGATCAACCTGTATACCTGCAAAATAGAGATAGTGTCCCAAAAAAATACCTTCATTCATCATCATGTGACACTTTTTAGTACTAAGACAGAGGTGGGTTTATATACAACACTCAAGTACCTTTTCAAGGTTGTGCAAGGTTTCATCAAACTCATCCCCATAGGGTGTAAATTCATCCATAAATGTTTCCAAGCAATCATTGACTAGATCAAAAAGGATTCCTAATACTGCTCGTTGAAAGGTTGCAGGTGCATTACAAAGTTCAAAAGGAAGGTCCCTATAGGAAAATGTAGCTCGCGGTAAAGTGAAGGTAGTCTTATCTTGGTCCTTAGGGGAAAATTGAAACTGATTATAGTCACTAAATCCATTAAGAAAAGAGAACATTTTTTTATCAAATAAAGTATCTAGGACCTGGTCTATAAAAGGTTGTGGGAAATGGTCCTTTTGAGTGGCTTTGTTAAGCTCCCCATAGTCAACACAAACTCTCCACTTTCTATTCTTTTTGGGGACAATAACAAGGGGATATACCTATTGACTATCAGAAATCAAATAGATGAAATTTGCATTAAAGAGCTTTTGAATTTCTTCTTTGACAACACTCTTCAAGTCTGAATTCATTCTTCATTGAGGTTGTTGGACAAGCTAATATCTTTCCTTTAAATAAATATGATGACTACATATAGTAGTGTGGATAAAATTCATGTCTTGATAATCCCATGCAAAGGCTTCTTTATTATTTCTTAGTAACTGCACTAACCTCTCTTTTTGCGCATGGGATAAATTGGGATTTATATCTAAAGGTGTTTCCAGGCTCTATCTCCACTAGAACACCCTTAAGACTATGGGTTGTAGGTATTTATTCTATGGTAGGATCATCAAAAGTATCATCCTCAATCTCATTTTAAAATTAAATCTTTTCCTATAGTGAGTAGTGGACATGTATCAGCTTCCTCTAGTTCAAACTCTGACCATAAAGGATTCTCATATTCTGAACTCGAGTTAGCTGGATGTAAATAATAAGATCCTCATTACTATTAGATACAGTACACCTAGATCTACATCCAATAAAGGAATCTACAGTGGCTAGCCATGGCCTGCCTCAAATCATAGGATGTCCTCTTATGTTAGTCTGAGGTTGTAACACAACAAAATATACTAGATATTTCCAATATTATACTAAAATAATAAAATCCTCCAGTATTCCTTCAAGTTGAATCTTTGACCTATCTGCTCATTCTAAAATGGTAGGAGTTGGTCTCAAATTGTTAAGCCTAAGTAGTTTAATAGTTTCCCTAGTTATTATATTAATAATTGTTCCTAAATTAATCAGGGTATTTCGAAGAGTTGTTCCTGCAGTATGGACAACTATTATTGGGTTCCCAGAGTCTTCATATTTAGTAGGTGTATTATCCCCTAACATTAGTTCTAATAATTTTCCAATTATATGTATAATATGTGGATCTTGGGGTTTCCTACCTAGCTTTTTAACACATAATTCTCTAATTGTTTTAGCATAAATTGGAACATCTTGGATTGCTTAAAGTAAAGGAATCCAGACATGCAAATTTTTCTACTCCTTCAAGAAAGCAGATTTAGACTGAGTAGTTTTGACTTCAGTTAATCTTTCAGGATAAGCGGGGTGCAAAGAAGTCTCATTACTAGGAGTTGTTACAAGTGTCATAGTCTAGGTAGCATCAAATATTATATTGACATCAGAGGTATCATTGGCTATCATAGTGGTATCATTAGTAGCACCATCTATTACAACATCATGAGTATCATCAATTGTTTCAGTGCCAGTAGTAGCATCATTTGTTACAGTTTGTTCTTTTCGTAAAGCTCCTTGAATTAAATTTTCTTCTCCTAAAGGATTTTCTTCCTCATTTTATATAATGACAGAAGAAATAGTGGAGTTTACTATCCTTCCTAATCGTAATTTTATTCCATTACATTCTGCAGGTGAGATACAGTAAGTGGGGAGATTTGGCATTTCAACTTGTTACACTACCTTATTATTGGGATTAGGGTTAGGTTGTATAGGTAGTTGGTGGTTTAATGGAGGACCACTTATAGGCACATTAGAGGGAAGTTGTAACTGATGCTTTTACTTCAAAATTTGAACAAGCATTTGGTTAAGGAGAACAGTGCATCGCCATGGTTAAAGCCATGAGGGAGAAGGCCACTAAGGGGACCAAAGGGGGATTTGGAGGATGTCATGGAGCTACTGGGAATTGCATTTGATGGGGAATTTTTTTAGGACTATACATGTCATACCAAGAATTAAAATAAGAGAATGGTTCTTGTGACATACATGATGACCAAGGCTACCAGGGCTTCCTGGTGCGAATAAAATATGTTGCTTCAATATCTTCCCCTATCTCCTTATAAATTTATTTTAATAAAGGTTATGATGGGCACTATTATATAGAATGATAGCACTCACATATATTACATCTATTAAGTGGGAACTCCCTCAAAGGATGTTTCTTCATACACCAAAAGCAGAATATGGCCAAACCTTGTTCTACTTCAACCTTTTTGTGCTTTGCATGTAACACATCAAGCTGAGAGAATAACGAACTCATAATGTTAGTTTTGAGATTCTCCAGAAGGTTTCCAATTTTTTCTTTTGTTGCCCCACTATTAGTTGATTTTAAAATCTTGGTATAAGCATCATACACCATAGTATCATTTCATGTTGATCCTCTAGATCTTCTTCGACAAAATTGAACAATTTCATCATATGGTTCCTTGGATATATCTCTTTTCCCCGGAAGATTTAGTGTGTCAATTTAGTCATCCTGCATTCCTCTTATCATAATTTTTTTATTTATTCCCTTATCCAGGTTATTATGTTGAGATCTCTACAGATTGTATTGAAGGCACTCAACATACTCTGCCAAGTTTTCATTTGTTGTCTGAGTTATCCTAAATAAGCAATCCCTCTTATCTCTAGAATGACAATAGTCTAGATATTTTTATAAAAAGTTCTTCTTCATCCCATCCTAGGAGGTAATGGATGCCCCATCGTGTCCCATAAATCATCTTAGTGCAGCTCTATAACACACTACCTTGTCTAGCCAAAGGTGGTTACTAAGTTACCCGACTCTCATTGCATGGTTACAAGAATGGTGTAAAAAAAATTACTTTTTTTTCTTTGTTTTTCCATGCTAGAAAGTTATTTCTATTCAATTTGTAACATTTAGCATCATAACATTATTGATATTGATCATCTCTACTTATACCTTAGGAACTTTCTTATAACTCCATAAAAAAATCAACTTATTACTTTCATGAACTCTTCCTATGACTCCAATACAAAATAGAAACTCTATGACTTGTCAAAAATTCATCTCATACTTATAACTCAAAGATGTAATAAGTGCTTTTAGTTTATATGGTGGTTTTTGTCTACAATTTGCATAAAGTAGGAATGGATTTCATACTCAAAACCATCACCCAGAGAGGAGAAAACACTACAGAGTCATTGAATACAAGAAATCTCTTATTTCCCACATATTTCTTGTGGATGCAATTCAATCTACAGTGCAACAAGTTGCATTTTGTTTAAACTAAGGTTAAGTTCTGACTTGTATATGACATGCACAGCCATCTGTCATTGATGTATGAACTTCATATATTGTAGAAATTTAAGCTTTAAATTTTGACTTGTGGTTGAAATGATCTTACAAGTTGATGTGGTGTCCATTTTTGTGTCATAACACTAGTGAGTTTCTACAAATATCTATACTATTACTTTGGTGGAAAGATGTACATTACAATCCTCCTACACAATTACCTCCAAGTTCCAATTTTCAATAACTGGGGGCCACTTCTAGCACATGATGTATACCTAAGACATAGTGTCACTATGGTTTATCCACAATTCCATTAAGGTTGGATACTTAATCATCACTTTAAAGAATGACTTCAAGTGTTTGTTGCACCACTAAGCATGGATCCCTTGGGACATATTACTATCAAGCTCCACTTCTAATGGCAATTCGTCTATAAATGTTAGTAGATGTGCAATATAAATTTGTGTCTTGGGTTATTAAAAAGATCATTATTCATCTGCCCATTTTTAGTTTGAATTTTCCTTGGTTAAGGAATTTCAAACACAAGGAGATTTCAAAGTAATGTGAGGTAGACTTGCAATTGGTCATTAAGATAGTTTGGCATTGACCACTTTGTTTATGACCTGAATCATCTATAGGTTGTTATACAATCCATTTTCACCTACCATATAGCCAAAATTAGTTATGAAGTTTGGTTGTCATGGCATGTCCTATTTCATGGTGTGTTCTTTGGTGTGTCCATAATCAATTGTGGATCACACCCCTAGCAGTTGTCTTCATGACTCCACTATTCACTTGGGTATTGAGGCACCCTGGTTGTATGGGTATTCCTAGAATTGTAATTTATTGCTTACTCATTACTTGGAGAGAACATCCCCCTTTTTGGCACTCTTCTCTGTGTGGTATAGTCCTGCAACAACTATATTGATGGATGTTTCATGTGTATAAACAAATCTGAGTTACATTAATAGACAACAGAAATCAAACTTTTCCTCCCTCTCTCAATGGTAACCGTAGCATCTCCTATGAATACCATGTCATGTTGGGGGGATAACTAACCAAAGGTGTGTGAAAGAGTTATGATGGCTCCAATTCAAAATTTTCCCAAAACTAGATTTGAAGGAAATTTTTTTTCCTTGAATTGCAACATCGGCCACTTATTGGATTAGGGAAAGAAAAATAGGCATGTGGTGTCATAAATGGTTAAGGAATCCATCTCTATGCTATGTTTGTTCTCACTTGAGTCGGGTTTACAAACTCTTATAAAAATTAGTTCATATATCCTCAAAGTAAGAAAACATCGAACTTTCCTTTTTGGGATGTCCATAAATATCATTTGAAAACATAATGGATGACTTCTAAAGATATAAAGTCATGCACCATGTTATAGGTTCCCAGAAGGTTCCTTCAAACTCCATTAGGTGTACATTTGAGATGGTTATGCATGCATTTTGAAAACCTGACTTCAGCAGGTTCGATACTCTATTTTTGGGGCACAAAATTGGAGTTTTAAGCAGACAATGGAATTGTTGGGAATTTATCTTTCATTCCTATCATGGAATAGGTCTTTTCATGAGATGTTTTACATGACTATATTATTTCTTATATTGGTATAATAGTAGCCTCTTAAAGGTCTTTGGAATAGTTTTTTGTACTGTTATATCTAAGAAACTCATCTTTCCTTAATAATTTTGACTAGTACCTAATATGCCCAAAAAGAAAATTGTGTTGTCCCACTTTCATTTCTGATATCAAAAGGAAACAAACTGGAATACCTTGCAAGTGTTGTTATTCCCATTATGCAATTTGAACTGCAACAACCTAAATATCAGTGGTTCTCCAAAGGCAGCGTTTTCATCACAGATTCCATAGGCAAATAAACAGTATTGAGTCTTGACAATAATAACAATTTTCATCAGTGGCCTTAACAAAAAATGTTAACCAATGTTCATACACAACGATGAATAGTGTCACAATTGTCTACATCAACTATATATAAGCTCAATAAATAGCATCAGTAAAGAAAAAATAACAAGCTGGAATGAATACAATGATTGTATTGTGTCTAGATAACAAAGTGATTATAGTATGTCTAGCTAACATAGTGATTCTATTATGTGTGGAATCTATATGACCTAATCGTTATTGGGAATAACACAAATTGATTGTTAAAAATTAAGAAATGTGATTGGAACTAGAGGCTTACCTCCCTATTTATGCATTTTCAGACTTTAGGTTTAATGTTCATGCAAAATCATTTCGAACCATGTTGATTCTCTCAAAATGCATGTATGTAATACCTAAGATCAAATGATAGGTGTGCCTCATGAATAAAAACTTTTAGGCCTGAGATGAGGGTATTATATGTAAAGGGTGAGACAATTTGACAAAGAGACGTGATTATTACTTTTGTGGTTGTTTGTTGATAAAAATAGTTGTTGCAAATGTGTGAGGAAACCCATCTCCTAGGAATTCTCTACATACGGATGTTCCAATCTGCCTTTAGACTACATGCTTTAAATATTTATAGCAGATTCAATATCCTAACAAACACCAATATTGAAGTATATGACTACATTGTGAGCAACATTAGAACTCTCATGATTCTTGTATTACGCATTAGCATATCAGGTCTCCTCAAGCACAAGTTGATGGAATTTTTTCTCTTGTGTGAATTGTTGTAAGCGTCTATATAGATGCACTTCAACTATGATTTCCAAGATAACAAGCAACAAAATCCCATTAAACCAGTCAATTTATTTTTATCACCAACTCCGTAATTCTAGTGGCACCATATCCTCCATCGATCTCGATATGAATTATTTTATTGTATGGAAATGATGGCACCATAAGTGTTATGACCATCAATTTATTATTTTTTTTATGTTTCTTATCACACCAACCATATATATGTCGAAGGAATCAAATGACAATGATTGGACAACAATAGGGTTAATGCATCACAAGATTATTATGCTTCAATAAGAGATTTCTAAGGAAATATCACAAGAAAATTACAGCGAATTATGCTGACCCGCCAACCAAGAAAGCACATTTTGGACTTTTCACCAAGGAAATCATGAAACAAGAGGTATTGACGAGTGGATCTAAAGCTAAGCCAACAATAGGTTCTATTATCGTAGCTTGATTCTCTATGAAAGGGTTCATTATCACAAAGATTAATATCTTCTCCATAAAAATAATAATGCAAGTAAATTTCATACTAGTCCTCACATATTCAATAACAAAGGGTTTCTATTTAGCTACAATTTTTCTTATTTATTGTAAACTTACATTATTCTAACTACAAATCAAAGCACATTTGCAACAACTGTGTGATATTCCATAATTCTACCTAGAAATTATAAAAACAAACTATATAGGAAAACTGAACTAAAAATTTTGTGCCATGCGCAATAGAAATCAAGGCTAAATTCACTTTGGATGCTCCATGGATGATCACAGCCAATGCATACTCAGAGATGTGGAAGAATAATAGCATCTAGCCTAACAATTAGACCCAATAATGCAATGAGGTTTGTGTGAAAGATTTTGCAATCCATATGATCCAGATTTAAACAGGAACACAACAAATTACAGAGATATCCATAAATACATATATGTAGTAGAAATAATACTTCATTTCATTAATGTAAAATACTAAAATATTCTTACAAACAGAAACGAAAATAAACTACCTCGAGTGATGGTAGCTTATCTCTTAGGAGAGATGTGGCGGCCACATGCCTCTGAACTGTCTTACAATGAGGCTCAAAGGCCTATTTACTGTTGAGAAACAATGGAAAACCATAAACATCCAAAACCCTAACCCTAGGAGATGAAGCGCCAAACTATGGGCCATGTTTTGGATAAATTGGCACATCAATTTCCCGGGGTTGTAAATTTGGCATACAATCTTCGTTTGACATGGACAATACCTCGTTAGAAAGATCTATTCGAGGACTACAACTTTAGAATGAGAAACATTAGGCCATGGACCAATGTTGCTCCCATTTTCCCTTAAAAAATGTCGTTTAGGGCCTCAAAACATCTTCAGAAGTTTAGTACGTTAAAAACTGCTAAAAATAGTAAACTGTGCTACAATTAAGGAATCTGAAAAACTGAAAGAAACAATGGTGGGGGTCCAAGTGGAATTGGCGTGTGGCCACCAATATCAACCTGGATCATTCCTCCCCCCTTAGGAAGCAATGGTCCCCATTGCATTGAGTTCCTCCATGAGATGAGGAAACTTCTGTTGAACTTGGTCCCTGGTGAGCCACTTGCCCTAGTGAAGGAGTTGGCCTACTTTGACAACTCAATACAGTTGGATCTTCTGCCGATGAGTGTTCTTGATCTACGTGTCCATGATCTGATCAATTGAATCTTGTTCCATGCAATCTGGATTTAACTTTGTTGGTGTGAGCTATTTTGCAATGTCGGATGTGTCTAGTAATGGTGGAAAGTATGGCCAAAGGCGGTCCACATTGAACACAGGGTGCAGGCCAAGGAATGGGGGAATGTTGAGCTCAAATGCATTATCTCCCATAGCCTTGGTAATGGTGTAAGGACCATATCGGAGTGGTATGAGTTTCTGATAGGCTCCGGTAAGGCATTCCTTTTGCAAATGCAACCAGACTTTGTCGCCCACTTGAAACTTGTGTCGCACCCGATGTTGATCATGTCGCTACTTATACTTGGCATTTGATTTCTCCAAAATGTCATGGACCTTCTAGTGGATATGTTGGATGTGCTCAATGAAGCTATTTTTCTTATCTGTTTCGGATTGGACATGAGCCGAATCTGCCTGAGTAGCTGCAAATGGCATGGCCACATCAATGGGACATAGTGGCTGGAATCCCAAGCCCACTTGAAAAGGGTTGTGATCAATCGAGCTGTGGAGAGCCCAGTTATAGCTATGTTGAACATAGGGGAGGCTTTCATCCCATGTGCATGGATTCATTTATTTGTACATGCATAGAATGTGTATGATCATCCTGTTAACAACCTCTATCTAACCATCAGTTTGGGGATGGAAGGTTGTGGACTTAGTGAGTTTGGTGTCCAACATCAACCAGAGACTGGACCAAAATGTACTGAGGAGCCTGTTCTCCTGATCTAATATGATAGACCGTGAGATCCCAAAGTGTACCCACACTCGTTCAAAGAAGGGTTTAGCAGTGGCTTCTATTGTGATATTCTTCTTGCAACCATCTTCAAGAACCTATCGACGACCACAAAAACACAGTTGTTTCCATGCTTAGTATAAGGAAGGCCCGACATGTAATCCATGGAGATGGATTCCCAAGGACGACTAGTGGTAGGCAATGGGGTATAGAGGCCTTGCTTCTTAATGGTCGGTTTGGTAATGGCGCAGGCAATGCAGGATCTAATGTACTTCCCGACATCCTGTCAAAGATTCAGCCAATAGAAATATTTCTGCAGTACTGCCACCGTTTTCTCGATCCCGAAATGCCTAGCTACCTTACTGTAGTTTGCTTCCAAAATAATCTTGGCACGCTCACTTGAAGGAACACAAAGGTGACCTAAGTGGCATAACAGGGCATCCTGGAGGTGAAAATCTGGAACATGTTGACCCTCCAAGAGTGTCTAGTATGTGTGGCTGAATTTTGGGTTGCTTTTGTAGAGAAGTGGCCAATCAGAAGTCTCGTGCCCACAAGAGTTGAGCATGGTGGCTAACGCCATGATTGGTGGTCGACTGAGGAAATCTGCAACATTATTGGTGCTGCCCTTCTTATACTTGATATTAAAATGGAATTATTGCAGGTATGTGGACCACTTCTAATGACGATCATTCTGCAACTTCCCTTGGGTCTATATGAACTACAGGGGCTAGTGGTCTATGTGGATGACCATTTCCTTCCCAAAAATGTAATGCTTCCATTGTCGACAGGCCTGCACAATGGAATACATCTCTTTGTCATAAGTGGGATACTTCCACACTGTGTCTGAAAGTGTCTCACTGTGATATGCCACTGGATGCCCGTGTCGAGTAAGGATTGTCCCAATAGCATAGTCATAGGCATCTGTCTCGATCTCAAATGGTTGTTGCAAGTCTCGTAATGCAAGCAATGGTGTCGAGCAGAGGCGATGTTTCAAATCTTTGAATTCCTTCTGTTGAGATCCAAACAAAAAGAATTTTTCTTTCGCTCCTCCCTTGGTGACTTGACTCAAGGGCCAAGTGATATGAGAAAATCCCAACACGAACCTACGGTAGAAGTTAGCAAGACCTAGAAAGTTGTGGAGCTCTGTCAGAGTGGTTGGAGACGGCCAATCCTGAATGACTTGGATCTTGGCTGGATCAACATGCACCCCCTGTTCATCAATAATGTATCCCAGATACTGAACTTGGGTCATGCCAAAAGTGCATTTCTCCAAATTGGCACATAACTTGTGTTTCCGCAGTGTTTGGAGAACCTGTCGGATGTGATGGAGGTGCTCTTCCCAACTCTGGCTAAAGATCAAGATGTCATCCAAGTATACCACTACATATGAGTTGGTGAATGGCCACAAGATGTCATCCATTAGCCTCATGAAGGTTGCAGGAGCATTCATCAACCTGAGAGGCATAACCAACCATTTGAAAAGGCCCTCCTTGGCTTTGAAGGCAGTCTTCCACACATCAGAGGGTTTGATTGGTACCTGGTGATATCCTAACTTCAAATCGATCTTGCTGAAATATTTTCCCTCCTTTAGTTAGTCTAGAAGGTCATCAATCTATGGGATCGGGTACCTATTCCTGACAGTGATCTTGTTCAGCACCCGATAGTCAATACAGAGTCTCCAAGTCCCATCCTTCTTCTGTACCAACACGATCGGGCTCCCACAGGGTGATGAACTTGGTCAGATGTGACCTTTCTATAGCAGCTCCTGAATTTGCCTTTTGATTTCATCGTTCTCCATAATGGAGTGCCGATAGATTGGTCCATTGGGCAGTGGTGCACCTGGGGTCAGATCAATGGAGTGCTTGACCTGACAGTGCAGAGGAACCCCTGCGGGGGAGTTGAAAATGTCCTCATACTCCTCCACGACCTTATCCATCTGTAGTTGTCATGCGAAGGGGCCCTGTCTGGAGGTCATGGCCACAGCCTTCTTCTTTCCTTGAGGGCATATCATCAAGAAAACAAATTTCCCAGTTTTGGAAATGATCTTACTACATTGTTTTGTAGTAACCAAAGAGATGGTGGTAGGTCGTGCTACCTCTAGTATCCTATACAACTTATTTCCCAAAGTAACAATAACAGCATGATGCCTTGACTCATAAACAGCATGTCACTTCCACAAGTATGGTTGGCCTAATAATACATCACAAACATCAAGGGGAGTAACATAACACAATACCTCATTCGTGAAGGGCTTGATGTTGTATGGAAGGCGACACTACTAGCTCATGCGAATATCCCGGCCTTGGTGAAGCCACTCGATGGTGTATGGTTGTGGATGTGTTATGGTTGGTAAGCCCTATCGCTTCACGAACTCTATTGAAATGAGGTTCTTTTGGCTCCCACTGTTGATAATGAACTGTAGCGGGGAGCCCTTTACCCACATATGGGAGTGGAAGAGGTGCTCCTCCTCTGGATCTTTGGGTTCCTCCTTCTGGATGTTCGTGGTGGCAACGGTGGCGTTGAGCTCCACATCGATAATCTGCTTCCCTTTGTCATTCCCCTTATAAGGTTTTGACTCAGAGTTGGAACATGCATCAAATTCCGAAGACTTTAGCTCGGCCACTAGTGGCTGATTGACCCGACACTCACTTGTGTTGTGAGTGGAGATCTTATGGAACTTACACCACTTTCTCATGTCCTTCTTCAGCTTCGTGGTGTTGTTCTTTTCTTGCGGATTTGGCGGGTTGTCCTGGGCCACCCCACCTTGGCTTTGTCCTTTTTTCAGCGGTTTGGGGGTGCCTTTCCCTTGCGTCGGATTTGCAGATCCAAAGATTCGCTTCTTCTATTTAAACTTCTACTCAATATTGACAGCGTATCGGTATGCCATGCCGAGAGAGGAGATGTCCAGGAACTCTATCTCGTCCTAGATGTACCTGTGTAGGCAGCCATGGTATTTGAGTACCAAATGTAGTTCAAAATCCTTGATACCCAACTTTGTGCGAAGGGTATGAAAATATTGGTAAAATTTGGCATGTCTTGGTCCCTTCCCTGCCACAACATGGTCCACTTTATTTATTTATCCTCATAGCTTCTGACAGGGTAGTACTTCTCCTTGATGGCATTATAGAATGAATTCCAAGTGGATGCGGCTGAAAACAGTGAGGTTGTATTTTCATCCTTCTGCTCAAAGTAGGTTTCCCACCAATCCTTGACATGTGGGGTGGCTTTGAGAAGAGTGAAAGTAATCTTTTCCTAGTCGGAAAAATCATGAACAGAAAAATACCCTTCTAGCATATTTAACCATTTATCTACACCATCTACATCTATCTGACCCTCAAATATGGGAATGTCAAAGTTAACTTGTACCTTAAAGGGTGTGGTGCTTCCGGAGTAGTTGTTGGAAGTAGATGTGTCACCCTTGGGTAGCCGCTGAAGGATCTGGGCAAAGTTGTCCATCATCGCATTTGTTTGTCACTCGAGGGCCTCTTCGAGCAAGATTTTGATAGGATCTCTTCTCCCCTCTTCTTTCTTTTCATCCGCCATGGGAGGTCGTCGGGATTTGCAAGGCTAGTCTTGCAAATCTTCGACTAGTTCAAGCCCTAACTCCTTATATCCCAACCTCTTTGGGGACATGCAAAGAAAAATAGAGAAAGAGTAGGCCCCTCTGATACCATTGATCCAAATTTAAACAGGAACGCAACAAATTATAGAAATAACCATAAATACAGATATGCAACAGAACTAATACTTCATTTCATTAATGTAAAATACTGAAATATGCTTACAAATAGAAATGGAAATAAACTATCTCGGGCGATGGTAGCTTATCTCTGAGGAGAGATGTGATGGCTATATGCCTTTGAACTATCTTACAATGAAGCTTGAAGGCCTATTTATTGTTGAGAAACAATGGAAAACCCTAAACATCCAAAAACCTAACCCTAGGAGATGAAGCGCCAAACTATGGGCCCCGTTTTGGATAAATTGGTACATCAATTTCTCATGGTCCTAACTTTGGCATACGATCTTCGTTTGACGTGGACAATACCTCGTTATAAAGATATATCCGAGGACTACAACTTTAGGATGAGGAGCATTGGTCCATGGACCTATGTTGCTCCCAGTTTTCACAAAAAAACATTGTTTAGAGCCTCAAAACGGCTCCAGAAGTTCACGACCCGAAAAAATGCTAAAATAGTAAACTGTGCTACAATTAAGGAATATGAAAGACTAAAAGAAACAATGGTGGGCATCCAAGTGGAAGTGGCACGTGGCCACCAATATCCACCTAGATCACCAATTGGGAAAATTGTTCAAAACTTTTACCTTATAAATCAGACATCCCCTTTATATTTTTTTTAACTTTGTGGAAAAACCTGTGAACAGTTTTGAAACCAATGTTTTGGACTAGCTTAGTGAGTCCATCATTAGGGCAATGAGATTTGTATTTGAGAAGAGAGAGCGTGAAATTGCAGAGCATTATTAATAGTTAAAGATTTTTTATGTCTTTCTTCTGTAGTCGGCTTACAAATGATTAATTTAATTAATAATAATTTTATTTATTTATTTAAATAAATATTAATTTTATTTATTATTTGTTATTATTATTTATTTAATTTGGATTTATTTGTATTAATTATTGTTTATTTATTTCCATACCTATATATATATATATATATATATATATATATATATATATATATATATATATATATATATATATATATAGATATTATATATATATATAGATATATATATATATAGATATATATATATATAATTAATATATATATATTTTATTATAATAATAATATATAAATATATACATTATTAATATTATTATTATTATTTTATTATTTGGATGTATTTTATTTAATTATTTAATTTTATATAGATATATATATATATTAATTATTATCATCATCTTCTTTTGATTATTGTTTATTTATTTACATACCTATATATATAAATATATATTAATATTTATTTATTTATTTATTTTATTTTTTTTATTTTTTTTATGAGATTTGAAATATTTCTGGTTCTGGAAATTCTCAACTTCTCATAATTTAGAGCATTGTTCATCGTGTCCCTTCCATGGTGGGACTTAATGGTATTAAAGAGGGAGTCCATACAAGTTGCTTGAATTTTTTTAATTTTGTGGAAAAAACTGTGAACAGTTTTGAAACCAACATTTCGGACTAGCTTAGTGAGTCCATCATCAGAGCAATGAGATGTGTATTTGAGAAAAGAGAACATAAAATTGCATAGCATTATTAATAGTTAAAGATTTTTGATGTCTTCTTCTATAGTCTGCTTACAAATGATTAATTTAA
>APFE030695850.1:4402-29701 GCA_000404065.3 Pinus taeda | reverse complement strand
TCCCCTGATACATTCAGCAATACTGAATCTGAGACACACAATCGTATTGTGCTCTTTGCCTTCCAATCTAGCTTCTTCCATTCTTCATCGGTCACTCCCGTTGGTTTAGTACCCGGATCTACCGCATCCACTGATCTTTATCCGCCAACAGATCCTCCATCTTGAGTTTCCACAACTCAAAACTCTGACCATTGAACTTCTCAATCTCTATCTTTCCGCTGCTCGCCATCTTCTTTCACCACCAGAATCGATCTCGCAGGTCTCCCACTGAACAGGTTGTACCACAGGCCCGAGCGAAACCCCTCAGCAACAAAGGCGTCCCCTTGAAGCCAAAACAGCTCTGATACCAAATGTAGGTTTTAACCCTGTACAGAAATTACCTACATACGAATTCTAAATCTCAAGAAAAATAAAAATGCAAGAGCATAACACATAAAACACATATACACAGAGATTTCCCACTGGATCCCAAAACTGAGACTACCAGCTTGATTTTTCATTATGTTCCTTTCAATGTTACAATACATATTTATACATGCCGAAGCATCCAATACCATGGAACGAAAACCATCGCGTCCAAAACCATGGACCCAAAACCATCGTGTCCAAAAAACATGTGCGAAAATCATGCATAAAACCATAGGTGGATCTGCCCAACCTAACATAGGGTCCAAAACCAAAATTTTCCGGGGTGCTGCCCCGGACCCCATAAAGTGGGTTTACGGGTACCCCTCAGACCCCCTATTAACTATGTGGAAAGAATATAACACAACCCAACAGTTCACCCAATCCTGTTCTTGTGCAATTATCTTGTAGATGCAATTGAGATCACCATCACTATCATTGTCATGCACCGGTTCAGTGTATCGCACTCCTTTGACTGGATCTAGTGGTACTACTACGCGTAGTGATTTTTTCTCAAAAATCATTTTGTGCTTCTTCATATTTATGATTCTATTCATATTGGTGGCCTAGTATATTCCTAGTAACATGGGATAGGGATTGATGTTATCGACAATCTCTATCACCTCAAAATTTGCCTGTGTGCTCGCACCTTCTATATCCACTGTTACCCCTTGCAATCTTCCCATGGGCAAGATATTTTGTTGGTTCACCATTCATAACTAAAGAGGAGACCATTATAGCACGAGTTTGTGCATGTTTTACCATGTTTGTTTCAGTAGTGCATTCACATCCGATCCGAGATCCAGGATTACCTGATCCATTTCATACTCACCAATTTGCACAGTCAACCTCGTTTCCCTTCCTATGCACAATGCATGCTTTCCAAGTTTCTGGACCACACGTAGTTCTCCTAACCCCACACACCTAGTGATAAGTTCCTATAGTCCTTTCACTGCCTTGCTGTCGTGTAGAAGTTTCATGCATGTCTCCAGAAAGGTAGTGAGCATTGAAGGATCCATCCCTGGTCCTAATTGATCCTTACTACCTGAAGTGGAGGCCTCCGTGAAGCTCTTCTTAGCTCCCATGAATGTCTGCTTTCCACGTTCTAAATAAAATTTGGGTTCCTTTATAGGAGCCTTGCGAACCGACACACTTTATTCTGACTAATTAAATTTATCATCATCAGTCGTCATACCACTACTGAGCATCATGTTTACATTCAAGTCTTGTTTGCATGGCTCAGACCTCATCATTTGCAAACTCTAAGTCGGAGGGGGCTGGAGTACTCCTTTTTCATGCAGCCTCACTATCAATGTAGGGCAGTCTTCTACCTCATGATCAAACTGAGTACAACACAAACATGATGTCCTTGTTAGGTTTCTACAATCACAAGCATAGTGCCCTAGCCCTCTACAATTGTAACAAATTAGTTGTCCGCGACCCATTCCGGGTCCCATTCCACCTCAACCTTGTTCACGCCCCTGAAATCTAGTGTACGCCATCCCTGTATTTGGGTCGAGGGCTCACATTTCGGTCTGCACCCTATAGGTAGGAGATCGATCCATCATTAGTTTGTAGCCTCTACAGGTGCGTTCATCGTGGCCTGTCGAGCTGCTAAAATTAGAAAACAATTGTTGGGTCATATGCGTATACTTTTGAAATAGATGACAATTATCCATAGTGTGTTCTCTATCTGACAGATGGCACACCATAGTACAAGCAGCGTGCTTGGTCCTACTTGTGCCTCAAGTCTTAGCGACATCAACCCTCCTCCCGCCAAGTAATTCGTGAACACTGGACAATGATCCTTGTCATGCCCCTGGCCTTTGCATCCTCTGGCAAAGGTGTCGTGTCCTATTTAAAACTTTTCATCTCTAGACACTGATTTTGTAGTTACATGTGGATTTGTTGGACCCCCACACCAGGGTGTTGAATAGGGGTCTCATGCAATCTCATTGCCATCTCCAAAGCTTCGGCCTAGGTGGAAAGCTTTTGTTGTGACAACATCATTATTAAATGTGGTGTTAGTGATGCTACAAACCATGCACAATGTTGTCCATCCGTCAAAGTCATGTTGGCTTCGTGAATCACCCTTCTGTCTTTGGTCTAGATCCTCGAGGGTCTTTCTCGGGAGCATCGCAATCTCCTTAAAGCCAATAATTGATTGTGTCTCCGACTTTGGCCCACTAAATTCCCTATTCAACGCAGTCTAGTGTTCTATGATTCCTACATTTGGATGGTCATTAGAATGATTAATGTACCATGTTAATACGTGATCCTGCAACGTGCTTACCGGCATAGACTTTTTGATATTGTCATCCCCAATGTCTTGTGATTCCCATATCGCCCTTACCATGAATGAAAATTGGTCTGGAACTTCATTCCCACTTCCTCTGAATACCACTAGTTTGATTGCACTCATCATACTGAACTGTAGTGGTGGCATAGGTGGTGTGGGTGGAGATGGAGGTGAGGAGGGTGAGATGGGTGGCAGTGTATGTGGAGGTGGTAAGCACAAAACTCACAGTCTTATCAGACTGACCACGCTTCTCAGAGAAAATTTCCTGAGCTCTTGCTCGCTTTCTTGCAAGGATGGAATCAAGGGACTAGTTTCTAATTCTTCACTACCTTCACTTCTGTAGGTCTTTCCACTTCTCGTAGTCCCAAACATCAATTTATTCACATAACCTGCTTTTCACACAATAACATCTTAATCAAAGTGTTCAAAGATTTAATATACTTACCTCGTGGTCCTTTGAGGAAGTGTCGCTCTGCTTCATTTTAGCTGACAGTCATATCTACCATGAACTTAGTGATAAATCCTCCTATAATTCAATCGAGCCAATGGTCCACAGCTTGCACAATCTTACCTCCTGACACTTCTAGTCTGTGCACTAATTACGGAGTCCACACAATTGTTTTGTCAAGCGTACACCTTCCCTGACTATTTGCTAGCTTCATGATCCACTCATACAGCTCAGAAGGAGAGGATGCAAAGAAAATTTCATGGATTTCCATATTTAAGTACTGCTCCAACCACTGTTCCTTAGATACTCACAGAATCTTATTTTCCTGTGTCGTGAACTCGTGAATCTTCTTGCCCAACCACCCTTCAATTTCTTTCTTTGTTGGATTCTAGTGGCACGACATCAGACATCCCTTATGCAGATCCCTTTCTCGACAATGAAACCATTTGTTGGCTTATATGGGCCTGACCTAGGTTCAAAGATGATTTATCCAAACAAATCCCAGTGCTACTGTCCCTTTTGGCAACAGTCTGCGGAGCGCAAATTGAGGTCCCACCTAAAGTAGTATGGGAGGGTGCTAGAACCAAGTTTCCACACTATAGAGATGTTTGTTGGTTTTTGGGTGGTTTGTAGTTTGACCTTGCATGCACGTCACTACGCACACCTATCAATACCTTGCAACCTACAACATTGCCTTCACATAGCCCTACTCAAGGCACATTTCATGTTATTACCCAATTTCCTTACTATTAACCTGATATTATCTAATTACATAAATTATCTGTATGAGCCCAATTATACTTAATAGTGTTTAGCTTTCATAAAAGTGTGCGGAATAAAAAAAAAAATATAAATGCACATAATTTAATACAAAAGTAGATACAGAGTATTTGGAATCAAACTTCTCTTTATTATTATTCTTCTTGGGTCACAGACTCATCTCCACCCTGCACACTCAGCTATCTGACCTAGAGATTCTCCTAGAGCTTTGTCATAGGCATCAACATGGATGTGGAAATGAAGAGCCCAATTTGGGCCTCGGAGTATAGGTGCAGTAGTCAACTTGTCCTTTTGGGTTTCTACGGCCCCTTAGAAGCTTTCTGACCATAAAAAATTGGAGTCCTTGGCCAATAGTCCAAACAAAAGTGAGGCTACTTTTCTGAAGTCCTTTATGAATCTCCTATAGTATCTAGCTAAACGCAAGAAACTTCTGACATCCCTATGCTTCCGAGGAGTATGGACCCTCTTTATGATAACAATTTTATTTGGGTCCACTTGCAGTCCTTCTCGGGATATTGAACGACCTAGAACAATCCCTGTAGTCATGAAGAACTCACACTTCTTAGGACTAGGGGATAAGTTCATTTCAATGCATTTGTTTAATACTTTTGCCAATTTAGAGAGAGCCTTTAGGAAATCACACCCATTGGGGGTGAAATCATCCATATAAATTTCCATATAGTAATGGGATAACTCTGCAGATATGCTTAGGACTGCCCTCTGAAAAGTGGCAGGGAATTGAGTAATCCAAAAAGAAGGAGCTTATAAGTAAAGGTACCCCAAGGACAGGTTAAGGTGGTTTTATGTTGGTCCTCTGGGCTGATATGGATCTAATTGTAACCACAGAGTCCATCCAGGAAAGAGAAGAACTTCTTTCCTACTAGACTAGCTAATACTTGGTTAATGAAAGGTAGAGGGAAATGGTGCTTTTTTGTGGCTTTGTTAAGCTCTCTATAGTCCACACAGATCCTTCACTTCCCATTTTTCTTTGGAACCAAAACCACAGGAGACACCCACTCACTATGTGAGATGGGGTAAATGAACCCTGTATCCAACAACTTCTGAATTTCTTCTTTGACTATATCCTCAAGGGCTGGGTTCATTCCCCTCAGAGGTTGGTGCACTGGCTTGCAGCCTTCCTTGACGTAAATGTTGTGAGTACACACTAAAGGGTGCACTCCCTTCATTTCATTATAACTCCAAAAAAATTCATCCATATGCTTTCTTATCATGTCACATAACTCCTCTTTCTAATGTGCAGAGAGAGAGAGGGGTTTATTTTCAATGTTATTTCTTGATCATCATGACATGAGTATGACTTTAGTTAGCTAGGCACAAATCAGTCAAAGGGTTATCTTCAACTTTCTTTGCTAACTCCTGAAGGGACGTGGCATTGGGGGGTTGATTCTAGAAGATTTTCTCAATCAGGTCGTCTTCATTAGGTTGCCCCCCCTCCTATAGTAGAATTTAGGGTACATATTGGGGAAGAGTAGACTTCATCTCCCTCATCTTATTCTAACCATAAAGGTAAGTCATGCTCCAAAGATGGTTGAGTAGGAGGGTACAAGACCAATTGTTTGGAAAAATGCTCATTTTTAATGGTCATATTCCCAGCCCTACAACTTATGTAAACATCAGAAGTGGCTAACCATGGATTTCCAAGGATGAGAGGAAAACCCTTGAACTTGGTCTTAGGTTAGAGAACTAATAAGTGAGAAGGGTATTCCTAGGAATCAATGGAGACCATCACATCCTCAACGGCTCCCTCGAGAGCTACTATGGACCTGTCTGCAAGCTGCAAGACTATTGTGGTCTTTCTTAATGATCCTTGGAGATTCAATTTAAGCATATTCTTCTTAGTCATCAAATTGATGGAATCCCCAAGATCAATAAAGGTATGGGGGACAACGATACCATTGATGTGCACATATACCACAAGACTTCTAGGATCCAGATACTTTGGCAAAATCACCACCCCAACATTAAGTTAGATAGTTGTCGAATGAAATTAATGGAAGGGGTATATTTATTTTTCCTTCTAGGATGTCTGAATAATTTCTCCTTGATTAATTGTTTTTAGATTGTGACGTCCTTGATAGCCTGGAGGAGTGTGACTTTAACACACAAGTTTTTCAATTCATCGAGAAGTTTAGTCTCTTATGGGGTGTGCGGGATAGGATGGATTAATCTCTTAGGAAAAGTAGGTGGATTGGCTTGAGTAACACTCTCCTCCTTTTCCTCTTCAAGCTTCTCAAATGGAGATGGATTTTGATTATCTGGAAGCACTCTTCCAAACTCAAGCTTGATTTCTTGAATTTCGATAACATAGGTATGGTATGATGTTTCCCCATTATAGACCGGTTGTGTATGTCTATTGTTAGGGTTCAGATTTGGTTGAGAAGGCAACTGAGGTTTCTTAGGTGGAGCAGGGTGAAGGATTTGTCGTTGAGATGGAGGTGGAGGCAGTAAGGCTGGAGATGGGTTGTATGGGGTCCTCCACCCTAGGATGGTCCATTACACTAGGGTTGTGGAGGCATATATGGATGAAATAATTGATTGGTAGGTAGGGAATGGTAATGAAATGAAAAATACTAGGGAGGGTGTGTGGACCATGAAGGATGACCAAGATAGAACCAAGGGGGAATGGATGCATTCTAGTTATGGTTGTAATATGAATAGGATTCCCCTTGCATGCCTTGCTAGTATGGTCGAGGTCCTTGAGGCCTCCTTTGGTTGATACAACAGAGTTTTTTAGTGACCCCTTTAGTTCCTTGATACACAACTTTCAATCTAGGAAAATAAGGGAACTTTTTTGTGGAGTCGTTCTCCTCGCAGATTGAGCAGATCTCTAAAAGATTCAATTGGCATTCATTTTTAGGGTGCCTTCTAGTGCATCTGGGGCAAAATACAACTAAGGATATTTCTGGTTCCTCCTCCTTCCTCACGATCTGAATCGTGTCCATTTTAAGAGCAAGGGTATGCATCATTTCACTCTTGAAGTCTTCCAACATGTTCCCAATTTCACGTTTTATGGATGTGTTGGAGGAGGATGAACTCGACAAAGCTTGACTAGCCCTACCCTTCTTTATGTCTGCCCTAGGATTATTTTTAAAAAATGTATCAATATCATCATAGGGTAATTGATAGATGTCCCCTCCTAATGACATGTTTAGGGTTTCTCAAAGATCTTCCATAATCCCTCTAAGAAGGACTAGCTTAAGTGATTTAGGATCGAGGGTGCATCTGTCCCTTCTATAGCTGAGTTGGAACCTTTTCTCATAATCTTCCAAAGACTCATCATGTCCCAAGGTCATTCTAAAAATTTTCTCTGTGGTATATTTTGACTTGCAATAATCCTTGTACTTATTGTTGAAGGCTTGTTGTATTTGAGCCCAAGTTGTGATGTTGTCCCTAGGTAATCCCATGAACCAGCACAAGGCTACATCTTTGAGGGTGGATGGAAACAGTTTCAACTTCTCCTCATTAGAGGTATAATCTTAAGTTTTTCATATGAAAGAAAACTAAAACAAAAAGGTATCTAGGTCCTCTGAGGTCAAGCCGTGGAAGTAAGGAAGGGAATATTGGCTTATGTTTTTCATCCTAGCATCTCCATTAGTTTCTTTGATGGGAAAAGCACCCTCAGCTCTATTTTCAGCTCCTCTATTTTGAGCCATGGTGTAGGTTGGTGGAATGGTCTCTTCTTATTCTTCCCCAATAGGCTCTTCAAAGATATCTGGTTGTTCGCCTAATGGGTGCTCTAGCTCATAGCCATTGAAGAAGAGGGAAGTTTGGATGTTAGATGCGGTGGGGGTATTTGGTAAAACCTTTCTTAAGTTGTCTCTACTCTTATGGTACATGAAAGGAATTTATTTTTTTCATGGTATTTTCTCATAATTACTTGCCAAACAGAAATAAATAAAATATTTATAACTATTTGTTGAATCGAACTACTTACAGAATTGGAAAGAAAAAAAGTTTGCAACTATTTCCTAAAATGGAAAAAAAGAAGGAAAGCAGAAATGACATCTACTTAGACACCTCCACAGCCACTATGCCAAAAAGTGATGAGCTCCAACAGTAAGAATGTTGCAACTCCTAGGGCTACCAACTGTACTTCATCAACCTGGGGTTCGTACAAACTGGGAGATGATAGTGTTGTATACACTATAGATGCAGTGGTCTACTCTTGTCACTTTTCAACTGGGGTGATAGACAACTAGGGTTTTTCAAACCAGTCTTCTATAGACTAGAAGGAGTCTGACTACCAAATAATCAAGGGAAAATTAATCTTAATGCAGAAAGGAAATGCTCCCTACTGTAGGAAATTAAAGTGTTGAATTGGAAGGTCCTATAAAGTGAGATGAAATCATCTAGCTAAGCATCTACACATATTGCTTGCAAAAGGGAACTAAATTAACCTTGCATATAACATCTAGTTATCTAGACTAAATGAGCATGAAAATTTATCTAGGAACTACTGTGATCGCTGCATTTATGTACTAACTAGAAATTGTAGAAAAATCCTTTTTGATTTTTAGGTTTATGAATGCAAGTGCTAATTTAACAAATTTGTTCTTTGGTAGGGGAGACTGGTATGGGGAAACATGTTTGGAATGGTGTCGAGGCTATGGAAGCCAAGTGGAGGCCTAATCTAAGCTACTATAGGATTTCCTGTAGTATCATAGGATGTCCTAGTTATACTACAGGATGCCCTTTTTTACTACAAGGAACAGGCCAAAAGATATAGGGAGGTACGAAAGGTAGAATGAAGTGTGGGAAAGGTGTGTAATGGGGAAATAAGGCACAAAGGAGGTGAACACTAACCAAGGCTTATTCCAAGGCTTTAAGATGGTCAGACTTGCTCAAGGAAAACGTTCACTTTGCTAGAAAACAAGGATGGGTTTGGTGGAATTTGGCAGTGTAGGTGGAGAAGACTTGGATGATGCTAACGACATGAGGTCTCCCTGCAGATCATAAACACCTGCAACAACATACATTATTTTCTTCATTTATGCACAACTTCATTTATATATGGAAAATATGAGTTGAATTTAGGAAAAACAAAGTTATTAATAGCTAATTGCTAAGTTCATGAATAGAAGTGCTTCTAAACCATATAAATATTAAGAGACCAAAATGAAAATTGTAGATACTTCTAAGAAATTTGGAAACAATTATCTATGCATCAAGAAATTCTAAGTTATGCAGTGATCAAACAATAAATTTATTTTTGGGATGTTTCAATGTAACTTGCAAACCAGGATCCCATAAGGGAGATGAGTTAGGGGCCATTACCAGAAGATTTTATGAAGTGTTTACTGTCACTAATGTACCACTAATCTATTTATTGAAAAACGGAAGCAAGCTAAGTAATCATCCAAATACTTGCATATTAAACAAAACCAAAATTACTTCAGTAGATGACTACGAATGTAACCTAAGCATACATTTACAGAAATAGGAACCTTTTGATGAGGACATCAATGGATAAAATATATGGACCTTAATGCACCTCCAACTTACTAAAATCAACTCTTCTCATAATTATTTACATGTTTTAATTATATTTTTCTTAATGAGATGAGTAAAAGTAAGATGTCATGTCTAATGGTCTAATCTAAATTGATTTTAGTTTTTGGGACAAAATTGTGGATAATTAGGGTGCAAGATCTCCCTCCTTAACTCATCACTCACTCGAAGATCCCTCAATCAAATCATACCAGCTCGGAGTTGCGAGCAGTCTAGTCCTGAGGATTATTGGTAGCCAAGCCACTAATAGTTAAGAACTAGTTAATCTCAAGATTGGAAGCCAAGCCTCCCTATATTTAAGTAATTTATTGGTAGCTTTAGTTGTACAAATAAATAGGCCTAGAGCCCCATTAGGATTCATATTTTATTTGCAACATAGCTTAGCATTTTTTGAGTTGAAGGATTGTGACAAAACATTTGATGTATTTTTGATATGTTAATGAAAATGAGGAGCATTCCCTTAATCCATAACTAAGTTGACTTAGAGGGCTGAAACTCTTGGGTTAGGGCCAAACCCAAGAAGAAGAGGTTCCTCTTATGGTATATGTATACTTAGTTTATCTCATAATTAGTTGTTAAATTGATTTTGGTGTTGTTAATTTACAGGTATTGGTAGATGTTGGGAACGGGATCCCCCAAGGATAGTTTTGGGGCTAAAAGCCCATGTTTTGGGTTAAATTTTGTAATAAAGTGTAAAGTCTCTGCATTTTGTGGTCACAGAGCATGAAGGTGTCATGAGTCATAAGGGGTTGTCTGCCCTTACTTTGTAAAGTGTAAATTTGGCTGTAACGGTCTACCCATGGTCTGTGGACCATGAGATTGTATAGAAAGAGCTAAGTAAGTAAGCTTTAAGTAGTCATAAGTTGTAGTAGAATTAAGAAGTTATCAACGATAAAGAGAGAAGTATAAAGTTTTGGGTCTTAGTGTAGGTAGAGGCTCTGGGACTTAGTGCGTAGAGTCCTAGGGTGGAAGCCTGCAACTGAGTGCGCGGACCCCTACAGCTATGTGCACAGGGAAGACAGAGTCTGTAATAATATGAAGATATCAATAAAGAGAAGTATTCTACAAATTCTGTGTCTTTGTTTCCTATTAATGCATCTTGTCCTATTGTGTATGAATTTCATTTATAATCTTTATGTCCTGCATGATAATATGTAATTACATTGGTTAATTGAATGCAAGTAAGGATATCTATTTACGTGGTGCTACCTATGATTATTTAATAAGATAGTAAGCCACTTAAGCTAGTTTGGGAATCTGTGTGATACGTCGCCTTAGCAATGTGAAAGTACCTAAACTGTAGCTTAGGGTTGTGTGAAGGCCAATCGTACCCCTTCATGGAGGTACTGAAGGGCGAAATAAAGGGCTATACTGACAGAGCCCTAGAACTTAATGACCTGCGTGAGAGCAGGAATAGAAGGAATAAATTGACGTCAAAACCATCTCAGGGTCCAGAAACGTGGTTTCACCATCCCCCCATACTGCTTCAGGTGAGAGTTCGGTCTGCGCTTCGTGGGTTGTGGCCAAAAGGGCCAGTCGTGTAGGGATTTGTTTTGTTAACTAACATTGAACCTGGATCAAGCCCAATGCAACCAAAAATTGGTTCTATTGCCAAGACCAAAATCTGCGTAAGAGATGTGTGATGTCGTATCACTAGAATTCAACTAAGAAAGAGATCAAAGACTAGTTGGATAGGAAGATCCATGGATTCACAGTGTAGGAGAATAGAAATCCATGACTAAAAAAGGAATAGTGGCTAGACACATACCTATACACATATATCCTTGAGATATTTTTTTGTTCCTTTCCAGTTGAGTTATACGAGTGGATCGCAAAGCTAGCAGATAGCCAAGGAAGGTGGAGAATTTATGGTCCTATTGTCTAGACCTTAGACTTAGTACGAAGATTGGAATTCTCTAAGGATAAGATCATCCATGCTATCGATCATTGGCTCGATCGCTTCATAGGAGGATTTGTGACTAAATTCGTGGTCGATACCTCAGTCAGCTATAGCAAGGCGGAGAAATATTTTTTCAAAGGTTTCCAAGGTAAGCACTTGAAGTCTTTGAATACCTGGATTAAGATGTTATTGTGCAAATAACGGGTTATGAAGCTACCTTGATGTTTGGAGCTATGCGAAGCAGAAAAAATTACAGGAACGAAGGAAGAAAGGGTCCTAAATATAGTCCATTAATTTCACCTCCACTAGGTGACAAAGAGGGAGTAGTGCAGGCTTCTCCGTGAAGTGTTATTCAGTTAATAAGACAAGGATTCCCATGACTACCACCTCCAACTTCACCACCATCACCTACGACTTTGCCCATACCACCTCTACCTCCACCACAGTTCAGCATGGAAAATTTAGTGAAGTTGCCTTTGTTTAAAGGCTTGGGAAATCAGGACTTAGACCAATTTTGGATTGTCGTGAAAGCTCTATGGGAAGCTCAGGGCATCACAGATGATCACATGAAGAAGGCAACATTGGTTAGTGATTTGTAGGATTGCGGACTAACCTAGTACATCAAGTACTCTAATGATAACCCAAACACTGGGGTGGCGAACATACAGACCACGCTGAATAAAGAGTTAAGTAGGTCTAAATCCGAGGCACAGTCACTTGTGGAGTTCAAGGAAACCACGATGAAACCAAGCGATACACCTTGGGAATTATATCAGAGATTGAAGTGTAAAATTCATGAAGCTAATATGAACTTAACATATGGACAACATTGTGAATGGTTCATGGCTTCACTCCCATCGCACCTAAGGGTTGTGTTGTCACAACAGAAGATAACGACTCAGGAAAAGGCCTTGGAGGTTGAAATTAGACTACATGAAACACCAATACAAGATCTGAATCTCAAGGTTCAGCAGATCCATGTGCAGTTGCAAAATTTTTGCCTTGAGATGCAAAGCTTGAAGCAAGATAAAACAGTTCGACTAGAAGTGTGCGAAGAGGTATGGTGCCTGAAATGCAAGGGTTATGGGCATGGCAAATACCATTTCCTAGTCTTTGCGAACTGCATTGTACGAGGGGGACCAATGCCTTTGAGGCCAGAAGCTCAAGTAGGACCAAGAACCAGGCCTACATTATGGTGCGCTATATGTCAAGTAGCAGGAAAAGATACGACGGATAACTGTCATTTATTGCAAAAGTTTTTATAAACAACACAACAAATGTTTTGCAACTTCTATACGTCAGTAGGGTATGATGAGAGCAAATGCAGAAGCTATGAATTGATGATGGATAGAACACCCACCTATAGGGTTCAAGCAAAAACACGACCCCCTGACCAGAGTGTGGGGATGGCGCAAATAGGCTTTCAGGGGCACGAACAAGGCCGAGGTGGAGGAGGACATGGCAGAGGCCGGGGACAACTAATCTTCTACAATTACGGAGGACCAGGACATTATGCTTGTGATTGCACTAACCTAACATGTTCATCGTGCAAACATTTCACTCTATTTGATCATGAGATAGAGGACTGTCCTATGCTAATAACAAGGATATGCGACAAAGGGGCGCTACCACCTCATGCAACTCAAAACGTGCAAATGATGAGGTTTGAGCCTCACGAAGAGGCTCCGAATGTGAATATAGTGCTTCAAGGTGGAATTGCAATAGGAGATGATAAGGGGAAACAACCCGAAGACAGCGCATGGGTTCACAAAGCTCCAGCAAGGGAGATTGAATTTGATTTGGAGTGCACACATGAGACATTTATGGAAGCAAAGAAGAGCTTCGTTGAGGCCTCCACCTCAGGGAGTAAGGATAAGCCTGATCAGGAGATGGATCCTTCTATGCTTACAACCTTCCTAGAGACCTGCATAAAGTTGTTGCATGATAACAAGGCTATGAAGGGATTACAAGAACTTATAAATAGATGAGCCGAAAACAACCCAGGATAACCGTGCATGCTACGAAAGATTGGTAAGCATAAAACAAGGAAAGGATGAGAGATGAAGCTAACCACACAGATAGGAGAATACAAAATGGATCAATTTATTTTGGATCTAGGGTCAAACACAAACATCCTACCGAAGTAGACTTGGGAATGGATGGGAAAACCCATGTTGCAGTGGTCTCCAATTTAGTTAAGGATGGAAAGTCATCAAAATATCATCCCCATGCGGTGGGTGCAAGGGGTGACTATATATATTGAAGGCACGAGTGCGTTGGTTGACTTTGAGGTAATAGAAATTGTAGATGATAGCAACCCTTACCCTTTGCTCCTTGGCATTGATTGGGCTGCTGATATGAATGGGGTAATCAACCTAAAGAAGTGAAACATGATATTTGAAAATAAATCGCTCTGCATAATAGTAGCCCTAGATCCTACTAAAGGATCACCCTATACTAAACCAATCTACGATTATCAGAGTAATGACAATTTGGACTTCATATATAAGATAACAACACAAGAGCAAGATTGGGTGAATCCAACAGTAGATGGATGAATTACATGGGATCGCAAGAGTTCCTGCACCTTGCACTCTCATGAAGAACTAGAGCACTAGTAGAATTGGTCACATGAAGTAACCATGCTAAGCTGTAACATGATGACCCAATCACTACACTATGTGTCGTTAGAGGTAAGAAATTTTCTGTAGATATATTTTTGTATTCATTTGAGAAGGAGGTACCAGAGAAGCAGCTCTTCCAGGCTTTGGATTGGGCACTGCACGCTACACCCGAAAGGTGGTGGGGTACGCAAAAGGGTAGCTTTGATGATTGGCACAAGTGTAGAAAGATGATGAGAACACACTTTGGGATGCTGAAGGTACAAATGACAAATAAGTATGATGGGAAGGATGATTTGCATGCACACTTGGCCAAATTCGCTCAAGCTTATGGAGTGAAGCCCCAACCTGGATGGGTGCACTTGTTCTGTCACACCTTGGATGTTATCTCAATGAACTGGTACTTAGAAACAAAGCTCTACCATGGTACATGTGAATGGGATATTCTTGTGCGAAGGGTTCATAATGACATTGAGCTTTGGAGATGAGTTTTACTGTATTGACGAGGCACTACAAGAAGTGAAAACAAACAATCTTTAGGATACCTTATGATCCTTTGGACTTGATTCAACCTAATTGGACTAGTCAACTGAGCCACGCACTGGAATGCTATAACATAACCGATAAAAAAGAAGTTGAGGATCTACGAATGATTAACATCCTTGGAATGGAAGGTCACCATGAGGTTGAAGGACTGCAGATTGAGAATCTTGATATAACCGTGCCACAAAAAACGAAATAGGTGAATATTGGTATGGAGGCCGAGCCCAAATTTGTGAAGATTGGAGATTACTGGGATGACGCAACAGTGGATAAAGTCACTGAATTGCTCCGTGAATACTAGGATTTTTTCCCTACCAAGTTTAAGGATCTATAAGGGAAAATAGGAGACCTAGGTGTTATGAATATCACATTGAAGCCCAACGCGAAGACGATTAAGCAAATTCCTTACCATCTCAATTGGAAGTATAAGGAGAAGGCATGCTTAGAGCTAGAGAAGATGCTCGCAGTAGGCATCATTGAGCTTGTAGAATAATGTGATTGGGTAAGTCCAATGGTGGTACAGGAAAAGAAGTAGAAGGATGAAGTAAGGATAAGAGTGCGTGGATCTTAGGAAGTTGAATGATGCTTGTGTACATGATCCTTGCCCAACTCAATTCACAGATGAAGTGTTGGACAATGTGGGTGGCCAAGAAGCATATTCCTTCACTGATGGGTTCTCTCAGTACCATCAAATCAAATTCATGCCATAGGATAGGATCAAGACGATATTCACAACTGAGTGGGGATGTTTTCAGTACACTAATGCCTTTCAAATTAAAGAATGTGCTTGCAATTTTTTCGTGCGTAGTCGTTGCTGTGTTTAAGGAATTTATTCATAAGTTCCTAGAAGTGTACCTTGATGAATGGACTGTGTTTGGGCTACTGAAACACAACGTGGAAAGTTTGCACCTGATGCTAGATACCTGTCGAAGATAACAAATCCCATTCAATCTAAAGAAATGCATGTTTTGTGTTCCTTTTGGGACCCTACTAGGTCATGTGGTTTGTAGATAGGGACCGATGGTGGATCCCGTCAAGATCGTGGTGATACTTAACTTAGAAGCACTGAGGAGTGTGAAACAGTTGCACGTTACCCTAGGGAATATTGGATATTATAGAAAGTTTATCGTGGGCTATGCCTAGATCACCAGGCCTATGAAGAAGTTGTTGAAAAAGGATTTCACGTTTTGCTGGAATGAGGAATGCAAGAAAATCTTGGATGTATTGAAGGAAAAGATGGTCACTGCACTAATTTTAATCTTCCTAGATTGGAAGAAGGAGTTCTGTGTACATGTTGACGCATCATGTATAGCACTGGGAGCAGTACTCACATAAGTTGGTGGAGGAGACTTGGACCATCCTATAGTGTTTGCAAGAAGAAGGTTATCCAAGGTGGACAAGAACTATTCCACCACCGAGCACGAAGGGTTAGCCATGGTATACATGATCCAGAAGTTTACACACTATTTTCTCGGTGGTCATTTTAAGATGTATATGAATCATTCTGCATTGAAATATCTAGTCAATAAGCCTGTGTTGGGGGGGAGAATTTGTAGGTGGTTGTTATTATTACAGAAGTATGATTTTGAAGCTTGGAGGGGGGATTGCCTGACACATAGCTACTTGCAGTGCATGTCGCAGATAGTCATTTTGAAGATATCATACACTTCTTAAAAATGGGAACTGCCCTGGAAGGATACACCGTCTAGTAGAAGAAGGAGTTAGTGGTGTGTGCAGCAAACTTTTCTATCGTTGCCAAACATCTGTAAAAAATGGGTTCTAATGATATATTGTGACAATATGTATCGAAGTTTGAAATCAGAAGTATCCTCGCGGACTCTCATGGGGGCGCCGCAAGAGGACATTATGCAGGGAGAGCAACCGCGTTGAAGATTCTACGCATAGGGTTGTGGTGGCCAACCCTCCATCAGGATTCAAAAGCGTATTGTAAAGCATGTGATGCATGTCAAAGGACTTGCAGGCCATCACAAAGGGATGAGCTACCTCTGAATCCACAGATGACATTACAACCCTTTGAAAAATGGGCAATAGATTTTTTGGGACTGATTCAGCCCCAAGGGAAGAAGACGGGAGCGAGGTACATTATCACCGCGACAGAGTATTTGACTCAATGGGCGCATGCACAACCTGTGAAGGATTGTGCAGGTGTGATTGCTACAAATTTCTTCTTTGAGTATGTACTGATGCGATTTGGGTGTCCAAATATTTTGATGAGTGATCGCAGGACACACTTTCTGAATGAGACGATCAGTGTGCTAATGGAGGAATTTCGGATATATCACCAGAAGAGCACACCTTATCACCTGGAGGCTAAAAATATGGTGGAAGCATTCAATAAAGTGTTGGAGAATGCATTGACCAAGGTTTGTAATGCTCAGTGAAGTGATTGGGACCTACACATACTTGCAGTACTATGGGCCTATCGAACGACATGCAAGAAGTTCACTGGACAAACACCCTTTAGGCTTGTATATGGTGTTGAAATAGTGATGCCCATCAAATACATTGTGCCTAGTCTGCACGTAGTGGCACTCACGGGTATGGTGGATTGCAGAGCCCTAGAAGAGAGGCTCGCACAGATGGATGAGCTTGAGGAAGAAATATTTCTAGCTGGATTTCACCAACAGGTCCAAAAGTAGCGCAAGAAAGAATGACATGATCGACACATTAAGTTGCACACCTTCAGGGTAAATGACCTGGTTTTCTTATATGACAACAAGTTTGATAAATTTTCAGGGAAATTCAAAATGCACTAGTTAGGGCCCAATGTCATTAAGGAGATTACCGATGGAGGAGCGGTTTAGTTGGTTAAATTGAATGGAGATCCCTTTCTAGGAATGGTGAATGGTAGTCGATTGAAGTGATACACCGATGGTCCATCCATGTGACTATATGAAGGTAGCACAGTCTTATCGCTCCAGGAAGCTGGAAGGAGGCACAAGACTATAAACTACAATGCCCGGGTTAAGGATCTGCACGATTGGAGGATTGTGTGAAGAAAGAAAATGTCACAGGGTTCATGGTAGCATGAAGGGAGCTACGTTACCTAGGAAGAAATAGGGCAGGTTGGCTAGAAAGTGACTGTTAAATTCACTGTTCATTATTTGATAGTAGAAATGCGGCCAAATAGAGTGGGAAGCTCACATTTAAGATGAAATTTATGGGTCAAATCCTTGAACATTTGCTGCCAATCTGGCATTAATGAATTGAATGTGAGGAGAACAGTCAGATTTGAATTCAAAGTGCCTTATAAATTATAGATGGCAGCCTAGTGAAAAACACTTGGCATTTTGAGCATTGAGTTGTTGAGCTCTTAAGCACACATGAATTGAGAATTCTTTGAGGCTCTGATAGCGAGTCTAGCATTTGCGAACTTACTAGAGACATTGCAAGCAATGTCGAGTAGTGTTATTTCAGCACCCACAGAAGTTATAGATATCAAAGCAGTAGTAGAAGATTCGATGCTAGAAATTGCTATGGAGGTCGAAGAAGCTACTCTAGAGGTTGTTGAAGTACTAACGGAAATACCTAAATCACCAAGGATGCCGAGACGAAATCCCACCCCAACCACAAAGAGCACAAAGGATAAGAAGGGCAAATTTCCTGTAATACCAGTGCGTGCATCGCTAAGAAGAAACCCACCGAAGGATAGGCCAAATACATAGGAAAAGGGAAAAGCTATCGATCTGGAGCCAAAGGAGGAAGAAATCAAAGACATCTCGATGGATGATCAAGATGTGTGAATTGACCTGGAGGAAGTTGAAGCCCAAGGTTCTCACCCTATCACTGACTTTCTTGAGTACATCCCCCATAGAAAGGCAAGTCCAAGGTGCCAAAAGCTATTAATGAGAGCAAGGTCCCCTTGCGAACCCCTTTGTGGCCTGATCAAATTATATTTGAAGGACCGTGCTTGGGGTGGGTTCCTCTATTAAAACTTGAAGACTAAGACTTGGCTAACCATGAGAAGCTCCCACATGTGGCCACCGAGAAACTAATGCACCCTATTATTGATACAACCACTAGAATGACCGCATTAGAGTCGTGGAGGTGGCTCAGAGGAGTAGACAAAGTAGGTTTGTTCAACTTGATATGGGTGAAACACTACAACCACACCCCAACTACACTCTTGGTAATCAAGAAGCTATTATGCTTGGTGCATGATGGGTGTCAGTGGTTGGAGGAGCCAATACACATCACTAACAGATTGATCCATAGGATCATGCAGTTGCCCTACATAGGACAAAATCTGACCATGATGTTTGGTGGAAAAGGTGGAGAGCAAGCCCTCATAGAGGCCATGAAAGAGAAGTTTAAGATGGTAAAGAAGTCGCATGGATATGCCATATCCAACATCTGTGACCCTGCTGTAAATTTTTCTGCGCAAATTTTATCAGGGAAGGTGATGAGGAAGTGTCGTGCTGATGAGGTACCGACGCCTATCATCATGCTAGCAGCCTAGTGCGCCAAAGGAGCTTAGTTCAATTGCGTAGACTATCTTTTCTAAGAGTTACTTGTGAACTACCACGAGGCATAGGAGCTCAACAAGATGTTCCACTCTGTGTGGCTCTTGCTATCTATTGTACTGGTAGCATGGGAGAAACTAGAGGACAGTCAATTCCCTTCGATTGCGTCGAACCTTCTAGAGGTAGTGAAGTACACTTTGTTGTGGACAACCAAGGATGTGTAGCACATCAAGGAAAACAATATCTTCTGCATCTTGATGGAGATGAACATCCGCATGGCCATCAATAGAAAACTGTGGCTGTCGCCTACGGTGTTTTCCAACCTGTAGGGCTACGCAGAGTTTAAAGAAGATTTTTACCATTTGTCCATCAAGGCGGGGGAGGACCCTACATAGACATGTATGACTTGCCTTGGCTATCAACAGATGATGCCATTGATGTAGTACTTGATCGCTGGCTGGAAAAATGATGCACTACAACAAACTTGGTGGTGGTAGGGAGCAATTTCACCATGCAACGCAAGAAGGAGGAGGCCAAGCTCAAGATGACATAGCTCGCTAAAAAGAGAAAGAAGGAGGCTATTAACAAGGCCCAGGTAGAGCGCAATGTTGCTCAGCAAACGGGAGGAATAGATCGAGGCTTTGACAAAGGCACGAGGTCGCCTTCACCTAACACAGATGAAGAGACAGACGAGCAAATAGAGTAACATGGTGTGGACACATGGGCACATCTACCTAGATCAAGCGTCCAAGGGAGTAAGAGAAAGGAGGGTCCAGGAAGGAATCCAAGGCCACTAAGACATCGTTCGACCCAATCACCCTCATGGATGAAAATTTGCATGAAAATTGTGACATGGTGCGAGATGTCACTACGATCGCCCTATAATAGTTTGAGCAGCAACAATAACTAATATTGGGGGCTATCTAGACAACTCTATAGGATTTGTAGACCCGCGCATCATAGGATGGCATGGCGTCCACTAGCCCTTCTATCGACAGTAAAAACACTGCTGAGATGTTGTGCGCAAAGGCCTCCAATGTGGTTGTGCTGCTTGATGGAGCATTGACCACAAAGAATGAAGTTGACACACCCACTATCAGTGCCCTCAAGGAAGTGGGGGTCAATCTAGTAGCGCTCCTTGGTGAGGCACTTCACCTATTACAGGATGGAGTGATTGTGAAGTTGAGGGCTTGTGAGCACCGCACCTTATAAGTGATTAGTGATCAGTGCATTAACAATGAGAAAAGGACACTACAGTGAGACTATGCCATCACTGTCATGACCGAGGTGACCAATAAAAACAAGTGTATAATATAGGTCATTAGGGAGGCATGCTAAATGGTCCAACAGTTGGCCATTTGTGAGGAAGAACCAGTCAAGGTGCGCATCCACAAGCTGGCTACAGGGGTGTGCGATGCTCGTAGAGAAATGGCTAGGGTTTAGTTGGATTTGAACCTATAGATAACTGAGTTATATTTGAAGGCCCAGCCTTCAACTCCGCCTAAAGTAAAGGAGCAGTGTGCAACCGCTGTCATATAGGCAATAGTGGTGGTTGACAGTGTTGTAGCAGACTGCACACAACTTCTTGAGTAGTCATTCGAGGTCCTAACAAGCTTGCAAGAGGACCCTAATGTACAGTGACTGGAGATAGAAGCCTGTGAGCTGCAGCAGTGGTATGATGAGGCCAAAGGCACAATGTGAACTGTCGTTCTCACACAGAGATTAGCGAAGCTGCAGGAGGCTAAGAAGCTGAAAGAATAGGTGGATGCAATGTTGCACAAGGAAGCAGTGCTGAAGGTGTGACTGAAGCCCTAGCTAGATGAGGCTTACATGTTTGCAACCTCTATTGAAGAAAAGCGTGTGACTCTGCAAGCAACTCAGAAAAATCTTCAGGCCCACAGTTCAGGAGCAGTGACCAAGCAGATGGTTGAAGACGCGAAGCATGCAGCCGCATAGTGTACTATCGAGGTTGTAGTCGTACAAGTTGAGCTAGGGGGTCTTCGCACTAAGATCTATGTGCCTGTATAGTGACTGATGGGCAAGTCACAATGTTTATGTTGGGGGTCTGTTGGGAATGGGATCCCCCAAGGACAGTTTTGGGGCTAAAATCCCATGTTTTGGGTCAAGTTTTGTAGTAAAGTGTGAAGTCTCCGCATTTTGTGGTTGTGGAGCATGGAGGTTTAATGAATCATAAGGGGTTGTCCACCTTTATTTTGTAAAGTGTAAAGTTAGCTGTAAAGATCTACCCAGGGTCTGTGGACCATCGAATTGTATAAAAAGAGATAAGTAAGCTCGCACTAAGTAGTCATAAGTTGTAGTAGAAGTAAGACGTTTTGAGCTATAAAGAGAGAAGTCTAAATTTTTGGGTCTTAGCATAGGTAAAGGCTCTGTAGGTGAGTGTGTAGAGGCCTAGGGTGGAAGTCCGGAGCTGAGTGTGCGGACCCCTGTAACTGTGTTCACAGGGTGAATAGAGTCGATAATCATCTAAAGATATCAACGAAGAGAATTATTCTACAAATGATGTGTCTTTATTTCCTATTAATGCATCTTGTCCTATTATGTATCAATTTAATTTATAAGGCTTATGTGGTGTGCAAATGTATGTAATTACGTTGGTTAATTGAACGTAAGTAAGGATATCTGTTTACATTGCGCTAACTGTGATTGTTTAATAAGATAAGGAAGACACTTAAGGTAGTTTTCGAATCTACATAATACAATGCCCTAGTAGCACGAAAGTACCTGAACCGTAGGTTAGGGCTGTGAAAACGCTAATTGTACCCCTTGGTGGAGGTACTGAAGGGCGGAATAAAGGGCTAGACTAATAGAGCCCTAGAAATTAATGACCTGCACGAGAGCCGGAATAGAAGGAATAAACTGACATCACGACCATCTCAAGGTGTGGAAACTTGTTTCCAACATCCCCCCATACTACTTCGGGTGACACTTCAATCCTCACTTCGTGGGCTAATGCCGAAAAGGCTAGTAGTGTAGGGATTTGTTTGGCTAACTAACGTTATACCTGGGTCAGGCCTCACACAACCAATAGTACATTTGATTAGTTTGCTTTCATTTGTGAATATGTCTAACAATAACATTATAGAGATACAAAATATTAAAAAAAGGCTGAAAAAAGTGGATATGACCTCATTCTTCCCTTCCTGGGACCATGGCTTGAGGAACAATTCCCATTCATCCCAAAAAAGACAAAATTCTAGTTTCTTATGAAATTTTGGGTTTTTCTCCTAATTAAGTCAACATGTTTTAGTTTTAGAAGATACGTTGCAATTGAAATTTATGATATCTTGGGTCTTGGATTATATTTCATGTTTCTTTCCTAATGGTTTCAACCATTCCCATGCATGAACTTGGAAAATAAATGATGTGAATTATGTTTTCTTCTATTTTAGTAAACCTTTCTTACTTTCAAATGAATTTATGGATAAATGCCAACAATGATGTATATGTTTCAGGAGTTTCTACATTGCAGGAAGACCTCATATCATCAGCCTCTCCTAACCATGTCCACCCATGATCCCCAAAATCCACTAAGTTCTCAATTTGAATTCTCGTGTTACAAGGAAAACTTTCCATGCTTCTTGAGAAAATCCAACCATCGTAAATCTTTGGTTTGAGTTCTGAATGAGTGCCTACCACTCCCTTTCCTTATTTCCTCCTTACTTTCCTCCTCCAAGCTCCATCCCACCTTTTAAAACACTCCCTATGCTTTTGGCCTGTTCTTGTAGGAAAACAGGGGATCCTGTAGGTGAACTAGGACACCTTGTATACATCCTGTAGGAAAATATGTAGTTCCATGTTTTGAGCCCGAATTGTGAAAAAAACATCACTAAAGCTAGGAGTAGACCCCTTATTTCCTCCCAAGCCATACAAACCATTGCACTCATCTCCCTATACACCTACGTCATTTGCCATGCATCCAAGAAAAATCAACATTTACATTTTTACAAAAAAGACAAAAAGAGACAATGTCTTTATATTTATTCATGCACAGAACAGATAAGTGCTTGTTTAGATCAGACTTCATGCTTAGGATAGTTAAGACTTCACATGTATTAAATTAGAATTATTTTTAAAGAAAGGTGTATTAACGAAAGATAGATGAGTTATGTGTTTTGTAGGCATTTCTTTTAGTCTTTCATTACTGCAGTAAGTAGCATTTCAATTCTCTCAGTTATGGTAAAATTCTCCTATCTCAATCGATAATCAGACATCTTCCAATCAATAGAAGGCTGGTTTGAAAAACCGTAGTGGTCTATTTTTCCAGATCAGCAGTGACTAAGAGTGGATCCATTACATCTATTTGTGTATACATTAATGTGACCTCCAAGTTTGTACGAACCGCGGTTGATGAAGTAAAGTTGGTAGCCTTAGGAGTTGCAACATCCTTGCTACAATACTAGTGCTCATCACTTTTTGGTGCCAATTGTAGGGAGGTGTCTGAGTAGATTGGATTTGTTCTTTTTTTCTTCCATTTCTCATCTATTTTATTCTGCTATTAGTTCCATTATGAAAAGTAGTTGTAAGTTGGCTTTCTTTTCTTTCCATTTTGAAATTGATTCCATTCAGCAGTTAGTTTCAATTCAGTTTGTCTTTTCAATTTTGCAATCATTCTTAAAGCTTGAAAAATAATACAAAAACACTCCTTTCATTCCTAGTATGAATAGGGATAACTTAGGAACATTTCTAACAAATACCTCCACAACTTCAAACAACCAACCTTCCCTCTTCTTCGGTGGCTGTGAATTAGAGGACCCCTTAGGGGAACAACCAGAAATTTTTGAAGAGCCTATAGGGGAGGAAGAAGAAACCATTCCCATTAACATAATGGCTAAAAATAGAAATGAAAGAGGAGATAAGGAAAGAATTGAGGGTGATTTTCCCATCAGAGAAACTAATGGGGATGCCAAGATGAAAAGCATAATCCCCTCTACTCTTCCTCACTTCCATGGCCTGACCTTAGAAGATCTAGATACTTTTTTGTTCGAATTTGTTGTTATATGCAAAACTTATGATTCCACCTCTGATGAACAGAAGTTGAAATTATTCCCATCCACTATCAAGGATGAAACCCCTACGTTGGTTCATTGGTTTACTTGGGGATAATATTTGTTACAGGTCTATTTGAGAATGTCATTCCCGACATTCATATCAGTACAATTAGGGTTCATCAAACCCTAATTCAGTTGTTACATGCCCTAGACAAGTCATCAAATTGAATTCTTCTGTCGATGAAAGTTTCCTAGCTTGAAACCCTGCTGAAATGCCTCCTTGGGACATTAGTGCAGCCTTGGTCGGGGGTAACTGCACTGCATAGTAGGTAGGCCCATTCAGGCATGCACTATAGTGCACTTACACCCTCTTTGACCTGCACTGTGTGAGAATGAGTGAAATTAACATTGCATTCTCAAAATATTCCCTAATTCTAGAGCATTTTAGAAGGATACCTAACTCTTATCTCATCATATGAGGTCAATATTGGATAGGCTACGGATTAATTAACCCTCTATCCTCTCATCCCTTTCTCCATGGAAACTAACTCCAATTTTGGAAATCCATTCAATACCCAATTTATGACATAACCACCTACATTTCCCTATCAATTGGCCACTCATCATAGTGATCATGGGGCTAGAATCTTAAGTTTGTAAGGACATTCTATTGGTTTGAGAATTGAGTTCATGTAAAGCAATGTTATGATGCTTGATTGGTGTGCTTTCGATGTGGTGAGGATTTTATAGACATTTTTGGGCACTTCAACCCCAATCATAAATGTCCATAAACTGAGGGCTCCTAAGTCCTTAAAAGTGTTGCTTCACTGCCTAAAGGAACAAGGTTAGCTGATTACATCATCTCCCAAAAGTTATCCACTAAAAACTGCTCATAAATAGTCAAAACTAGACCATATTAAAAGCTCAATGCAGAGGTTGCGATGCATATCACCTTCCCAGTGTACAAGGTGCGATGCATACTAAATTGCTCCTCTGTAGGGTGCGATGGTGAGGAATGGACAAATGGCAGGGACAAAATGCGAGGTGGAAGATCATGGAATCTTCGAGAATCTTCCCCTCTAACACTTGCCTCTTTGTTTTCGACCAGGGATGAGTAAGAGATCATCATTCTCCAAGTGAAAGCAGGAACTATCAGAGAGAGGACACTAATCAAGATCCCAGAAGATGACTCACCTCTCTGTAATCATCTATAAATGGATCCCTCATCACAGAGATCCAGAGGCTGGAATTTTGTATCTTATAGAGAAGTGCTGTTGGTTT
>APFE030695846.1:0-11464 GCA_000404065.3 Pinus taeda | reverse complement strand
TTACATTGTTTTTCCTTGTAAAATTTCTTGAGAAATTAGGTCCCTATTATTTTGGTTTTTTTCAAAAATGGATTGCGCTATTTCAAAGTTTACATTGTTTTTCCTTGTAAAATTTCTTGAGAAATTAGGTCCCTATTATTTTGGTTTTTTTCAAAAATGGATTGCGCTATTCCTAAGGTTGATCATGTGATTGCATGCAACACCTCTACGCTCAAGAATCTCCACCATAGCTCGGGAACTCGAATTCTTTGCATGCACTAGGTATTTTAGGTTGATTTATCAATTAACTAGATGATCACTGCATTTGACTAAAGTCCCACTACACAACGGGCCATCCACTAGTTCCTCCAACAATTAGAACTAGTTTAACTGAAATCAAGTTGATATAATTAACTTTGATTACTACAAATTATCAATCACACATGCGTAACTTAACTCTAACTCCTCCAACTCGAATTAATTGAGTAAAATGGGTGAAACAAACCATGCCATACAAGCAAATTCCATCCAAGTTGTCTGTTGATGTGGAAATTCAAATTTTCTCACTTTAATCAAGGAAAAATCAAACTTAGAATTTCTTGCTGCCTTTTTTAATAATCCTTCAGGTGAATCTAACCCATGTTTATAATCTAGCACAACAATGTGCTAATAACAACAACCAATGGATATAAGTAGCATACAAAATAAATAAAGCAATCAAAAAACATATATTAAAACACAATCGATGCAAACCTCAAAAAGTACTCCAACTATGTTACAACCTATTAATGTTCATCAAAAGTGCCTCCATCACTCTCACAACACACACCTCTGTTTTCGGCCTCCATCGCCCTTAATCATAGTAGTTGTTTTCAACCTTCATCGTCCTACTTCTCGAAGAACCCATCAATAACATAAAGACAAACCCCTAATCCCCCTAAATCCTATTAGTTGTTTTCAACCTCCATCATCCTACTTCTCAAAGAACCCATCAATAATGTAAAGACAAACCCCTAATCCTTTACCCTTTTTACTAGCACCTCATATCGAAAATTTTAAGACAAGAGTTTATTTTGTCTTAAAATTCCCCTCCATGTAGTAGTATCGAATACAATGACATACAAGTTGTCTCTAATCATATCAACATAGATCGAAGGGACAAAAGAGTAATTAATGTTTGGGAAATCTTGCAAGGGAAATCTTTCATGTTCTTCATAGTTGGCTACCCCCACAAAACGAAGAGCCCAACAAGTCGTTGTCTTTATATAATATAACAAGTAAAATAGGAACATTGGTATAGGCGCAATACAGTAGTAACCCACAAGCTAACAGACTTAGGGTGCACTATGAGAGTCAATTTTGTGGTTGTTAGATAATATTTTCTTAAATTGATATGTTTTTGTCTTAATTGTTAAGTGTCTTAAATGAGTTTCGTCTTAAGTGGCCTTTGTCTTAAATATAAAGTTGTCTTAAAATATTTTTGTCTTTTTGTCTTAAATATAATGTTTTGTCTTAAAATACTTGTGTTAAACTGTTTTTGTCTTAAATTTAAAATTTTGGATTAAAATATATTTGTCTTAAGTTGTTCTTGTCTTAAATATAAAGTTTTGTCTTAAAATATTTCTGTCTCAAACTCTTTTTGTCTTAAATTTTATAATTAAAACAATTCAATTGATATTAAATTTTAATGTAAAATAATAAAATAAAAAGTGACTTTCTAAGATGAGAGACTTGTTTTGTCTTAAAGAAAATGTCATAAAGGTGCCCTTAGTGTAGTAGTGAAAAAACACCAAGTAGGAATTCATGTCTACATTCGAGTCAAGCCAAAAAGAAGCACCTTGTGATGGAGTAGCTATGACAAATTGACACCTAGATATTGTGGACCTTTCCAAATCTTGGAAAAAATTGGGCCACTAAATGCAACAAATTACAGAGATAACCATAAACATAGAGATGCAGCGGAAATAATACTTCATTTCATTAATGTAAAATACTTAAATATGCTTCCAAACAAAAATGGAAAAAAACTAGTTAGGGCGATGGTAACTTATCTTTAAGAAGAGATGTGGTGGCTACATGCGTGTGAACTACCTTACAATGAGGCTCAAGGGCAGCAGACTTCCAAAAAAACCATCATTTAGGGCCTCAAAATGGCCCTAAATGGATCAAGAGGTTTAGGACCCAAAAAATTGTTAAAAATAGTAAACTGTGCTACAATTAAGGAAACTAAAAAACATATAGAAGCAATGGTGGGGGTCCAAGTGGAATTGGCAAGTGGCCACCAATATCCACCTAGATAAAACCTATTGGTTGGCATTACGTAGTCACACCCGAGTTCATAAGGTGTTCGAAGCGTCTTTATTAAAAAAATATTTGTATGATATTACACATGTGATTAACTCGAAAGAAGTGTAGGTAATTAAGAACAATAATTTATTATTTAAACATTTAATGTATATGTTGATGTTAAATTGCAAAATGTGATGGTGGAATCGAATCATGTGATTAACTCAAAAGAAGTGTAGGTAATTAAGAACTATAATTTATTATTTAAGCATTTAATGTATATGTTGATGCTAAATTGCAAAATGTGCCACGTATCATGAGGAGAGAGAAATAACATTATGGAGGAAATTTATCACCCAAGTTAAGGTGCTATGGAATCACTTCAACCCTCAGCAAGCTACTTGGGAAGACAAAGACTTTATGCTTAAAGCTTATGTTGAACTATTCCAAAGGGCTTGAATAAACACCATGTAACATGCTTGAATGCATCAATTACCATAGAATTTTCTAGTTTTACTTACTTTTAAATATTGAGCTTTGAAATATGTTTGGACTTGGACATAAGACTCAAGAAGTGTCTAGGAAAAATGCATAACCTATATGTGAATAAGTTGGGTGATCAAACTAATCATATGAGGAATAATGAGATGAATTCAAATAACCTCCAAACACTTGGATAAAGTTGGAAGAAACCATTATGGTTCCTTTTCCTTTTTACTAGGGGGAAGAGAGAAGGGGGTTGTTTTTCCATTTGGATCTTCATTTTTCTTCTGTGGAGAAGCAACTATCTTTATAAGGAGTAGAGTACTATTGGGCATAAGGGAGTGCTTGACCTCGATACATGGCGAGTGGAACCTCTTAAGCTGTTGAGTTCAGAATATTAACCTTGAACTATACTTACGAGTCTTGGGAAGGGTTATCTTTATATCATAAAATAAAAATAAAAAATCGGAGCAAGGAGAACGGCGAGAAACTCCACCTTATTTCCTCACTTGTAGTTGGGAGAAAGTCTTCTTAGAGAATCATATCAAAAAAAAAAGATGAAAATCATATCATAAAAAAAAGAAGATGAAAATCATATCATAAACAAAGATAAGTTACAGGAGGTTTTAGTTGCAATTTTTATGTGAAGTCTTGCAAGAATTTCTGAATATTTTATGTAGGACAATTTGCTTGATAAACAATGATTAATTTAAATTGTTAGCGGTGAGTTTGTAATGTTTTGTGACGAAAATCTTGCTATATCTATGTACTTATTGGAAATGAACCACCGAAAATCTGAATGAGAATCATAAATAATCTAAAGAGAATTCTAGGACACATAAATTAGTGTGCATCGTAAAGAAAACTAAGTGTGTAGTTAGACTTCTATGGGGCTACAGGGTAAATCATAAACATTTTCATAAACATTTTCTTCATTCCATTAAGAGTTGTGTAAGCAGATTATAATTCAACCAGTAATCTCTGAAAGGAACCAAAGAAATCGAGATTTGTTCCTCAGGGCCAGTCAATTACAGAGAGGCAGGAGAAATGGTTTTGGGAAATGGATGTCAAAGCAGAGAATGCCGTAGTAATGAGGATTGTCTATAATAATTTAGTCAGATTTAAGCGAACCATAACTTTTTTTAACACCTTTGTACGGAAAGCAAATTGAGAAAAACACTTAGCAAGGAAGTCTTAATGTAAAGATTGTCTACTATGTATATAAAGTGTTAAACTATGAAGCAAACCCTACAGGACGTAGAGGTCTCTCTTAAATACAAAAGAGAGCAATTAGTTGGAAATATGAACTCGTACTCGTATTCGTATGAACTCGTAATATGAACAGTATTTATGAAAATAAATTTAAACCTAGCATCAAATGAAAATACCAGGAAATTCATGGCCAAGCTAGCATACTATCAAAAGAAAAGCAACTTTCACTTATAATGTTCGAACTGTTACAAAGAAGAAAATATATTGATACCCAAAATTCTACATTATTTATAGTTGGGATTCTCACAATAATGACTTAGAAAAGAAAAGAGGATAGAAATTTCTGTAAACCCTAACTAGAGATGATTTAAAAGCACCTTAAGGTTGTTGAGCTCGGTGGCCACGTTATGAAGGGAACTAGTGATTTTGATGTAACTGGGTAAGTCCCAATCACAATAACTGAGAACAAAACTATTTTTGTGCTGAGAACATTCTTTTTAGAAGAAAACAATACTCATAACAACAATTCGGCCTTTACCTTGAGTGGTTGAGGAAACGTCTGAGGCCATACCTGCAACCGAGACACCGAGACAAGCGGGGTTGCTGCCTCAGACAAGCTTGAAATAAATAGGAAAAGGAAGGTTAAATGTAGAAACCATCTGTATAACCTTATTTTCCAGCAAGAAGCGTCGAACCATTACGTTGTTGCAGACATCAAGATGTGATTTGCCCTTTTCGGCCAAAGTGAACAGAATAACAAACAAAAGTCTGCAAGCGAGTAGGAAATGGGCAAACACCGGTTGGAAGGCATAAGAAATCTATGCAATGGAGAGAGCATGTTCGATGTGGATAGGGTTTGGCAGAGCAAAATCTTCCCCACGCGGAAACCCAAATTACTTATGGGAAGGGAAACAAAAGCCGGTGGTTACCCTAACCCACTCATGATTCCTCTACACCCTTCGATAATGAGCCCTGAGATGTACGATCCGCAAATAGCCAAGTGCTAGAAAGATGTAGAAGGTTCGCGACACAGGAGACCTGGCAAGAAGGTACCGCCAGCTGGTTTCCACCGTCCAACCTCCATAGTCTTAACTTAACCAAAGTCACCAGCAAACATTTCATGCTCGGTGGGTGGTAAATCTTGTCCAAAGGATTCAACCCTGATTACCATGAGATCATTAAACGGAGGGGTTAATGCAAAGTAAAATAATATAAATGCAAGATGATGTTACGTATTCTGCGCAGTGTGTGGGGGTTTATGTTTGCATATATATATGTTTTTTTTGGAGTCAATACATGTTACAGATTTCGACAAACCTTTTTTGATCTGCGCTTTACGTTATTAAAAAGAAAAAGAGAGAGTAGCAACCGAACGAGAGAATTCCTTCCATCAGATGCACATGACGATAGAAAGTGGACATCCTAGCTTTTTATTTCTTAGACTAATTTCATGGGATTGCAGTTAGGCTTAGGCTTACGGAATCTTGAACTGCTAATTGGCCTCAAAGGTTTGAATATCTCTAAACATAATTAAATGGATATAATGTGGGGCAGGTATTTGATAATAATCAGTTGAATAATCAGATATTGTAGATAGATTTGCGCATTTAATATAAATGGATTATGAATTCTTTGGTCTATATGATAGATTATGAATTGTATTTTGCAGATGATTGAATATAATATGGCTTTCTTAGTTAAGGTTAGAATTTCTTAATTTCTCTAGAGAATTTGAAGCCAGGAGTTTTTCAGAAAATTTGATTGCTAAAATTTTTAAGTTATTTTTTGATATTGAAAATAGATTTATTAAGATAAATAACTTTTAAAGTATCCATTTCTATAATTATTGTCAAAATTTCTGAAAACTTCAATCAAAATTTATCAAAATCTAACCAGGATTTCCAGTATTTTCAAAACCAAAAGCCAAATTATAACTTCGTTGCATTACTCTCTATATTATACTTTGTTAAATAATATATCGAGCGCATAATACATTATTGACTATTTCTCCGATGTGAGGTATTTCTCCGACCCCGAGTGAACATGCAACAACAATAAAGTCGAGTCTGTCATTGTTTGGGATGTGATCCTCAAAGTCAATTATTGCTTTTCTTTTTCAGTAATTGTTTTATAATTAGGTGAGCCACCGAATGACGAGGACCAGATGATATCTACACCTTCCATTTGCGGGACGTGCAAAGAGTAAGAATTATTTTCCATGGAATTAGTTATGTATTACATGAAGAAACGAAGGAAACTATTTTTTTAAGTGTGGCCCAATAATTTGGAGTGGAATTTTTGATATTATTATTATTAATTACGTTACAAATTAATAAAAAAAAATAAAAGAAAGGTCGTTTTATTATTCTTGATGTCACTTTTCAATGAAGAGTACATATTTATTTTAAAAAATTATTAAAATGGGTGAATTGGTTACTTTATATTTTTTAATATAAATTTATAAGATTAATCGTTTACACATTGTTTTAATATATTAAAGAAGAAATTTGGTTTATTAATTTATTTTTATATAAATTTATTAAATGTTTTATTATAAATTTGTTTAAGATATTTTTTTTATTTTTTATTAAGATGAATACATCAATAAATTATTATTTTAATTTGTAGGTTCTCCATTTTATAAGAGGCCTAATTTTTATTTTCTATAATATAAGTATTTGAACAAATAATTTTATAAAATCTATGCACTTATTTTTCAACTTCTCCTTTTATGAAAAAAGGGAATCACATCTTCACATTTAAGGCTATTATGAGGGATGAATGAGACCTACCATTTCAAAACTATTTGTAGACATTATTTCCAAATATTCAAAATATAGCTTTTCCTTTTTCTATAATCACATAAGATTATATGTAGAATGAAATGAATCAAGAATTTGACTATTTCTCAAAATATGTACTAGAACTAAACCATGGGCTATTGAAAGTTATAACAATCCAAGAAGCCATCCAATCAAAACTTTTCATGACCCTTCACTCTAAACAATCCCAAATAAAAAAGGCAAATATGATAAGTTTCCAACTTTTTACAATTAATTAAAATATACCTTATTGAATCAAAAATATTTTTTCATTATTATTGTGTTTAATAGTGAAAAGGACATTTTGATGATATTACTAGTAATAGATGGTCAGTTTAGAATGGGAAATATTTTCATTTACAATTTAGTTTTTTTTTTTTGGGAAATTTGTTGATTTAAATATTTATTAATTATTTTCAATTATTATTTATTTTAAAATGAAAATAATTTTTCTTATATATATATATAAATTGTTACTACATTCTTACCACCACATAAATTAAACAAGTTACTCATTATAAACAATAAATCCAAGGGATGACACATTGTTACTATTCATGAAATTAATCATTCATATGAGCTTAAAAATCACTTGGTTTAATTTCTCAAAGAGAAAAGAGAATACATAAAGGGATGACACAATGTCACTATTCATTACATTAATCATTCTTAATTGTTTTAAAATAATTTTCTTTAGTTTATATTATTATTTAAATAATTAATTTTTTTTTTATCAAATTTTAGGTATATTTTTCTTAGATATCAAATTTTGAATATATCTATCTATTATATAATAATATAGATATTTTTGTTAATTTTTCAATTTAAAATTCAATATTATTTTCTAAATATTTATTAAGTTATTTAATTGTATTATCTTTCCCAAAAATTAAGAGTAATAAAATTTCTTATGAAATATTATCTCATAACTTTATTATTAAATGTTTAATATAATTTTTAGTTTTGTATTAGCATATAAAAAATATAAATACATTATATTCCATTTATAAGGGAGAATATTTTAATACTAGTTTGTAAATTATTTTCTTAAAGATCTTCAACCATGTTTTCACATTTAATGGAAACTGCATTATACCATAATTCATATAATGATATAATGATAATCTATATTTTATTTTTTCATACAAAATTTCTAAAAATTTTGTTAGTACATTCTTAACATCACATACATTAACCAATTTACTCATTATAAACAATATATCAAGTGATGACACAATGCCACTATTCATTAAATTAATCATTCCTATAAGTTTAAAAATAACATAGTTTATCATATAAAAAAAGAAAAGATAATACATTGAAAGAATGACACAATGCTACTATTCATTAAATTAATCATTCTTATAAGCTTAAAAATAGCTTAATTTATCATATAAAAAAGAGAAGATAATTCATCCAAGGAATGACACAATGTTATTATACACATGAAATTAATATTCTTGAAAGTTTGAAAATAATTTATTTGTTTATATTTATTTAAATTAATTTTTTTTTTACTTAAATTTTGGGTTTAAGATTTTTCTTATTACTAAATTTTTAATTGCATAATTTTAAATTTAGAATTTTTTCTATTTTAAAATAAAATATTTATTTATTTCATTTCAGATATTTAATAATACTTGTCATTTTTTTATATTATATTTTTCCAAAAATAAAATAAAAAATTACTTAATATTATTATCTCATAAATGTATTATTGAATATTTAATATATTTTTTCCTTTTCTATTAAACTGTAAAGAATATACATACATTATATTCCATAGATAACCTAAAATATTTTAGTATAAATTCCTAAATATTTTTGTTATTGATATTCAACTATTTTTTCACATTTAATGGAAACTATAACATAATATAATCCAGGTATTGTTAACTTTAAAAATGTACTAAAATATGCTTAAAATTAATTTCACTTTATTATTAATTATTTTATATTATGTTTTATTATTTTTTTATATTTTTATTAATATTTATATTATTTTATATTTATATTCTTAATATATTATATAGAAAAAATATTTCATACATTTTAATGTAATAAAAATTAATAAAATTTATTTTTATAAATTACATTTTTATTTAATGCAATATAAATATTTATAATTTAAAAAATATTTATCTTTCTAATTAAAATATTTCTATTTTGATTATAATAAGTAGATTTAAAATATTTATTATAATAACACAATAAAAAAATGTAATATATAATATATAACACAATTTTAGTTAATAATATTTATTAGATTAATAGGATGGTTAATTTAATTTCTCATTTAGATTTTGATGTTAAGTTTCTCAATTAAAATAACATTTAAATGACATAAAATAAAATATATTAAAAAACCACATCTAGAAATGCAAGTACATTATAACTTAATAAAATATTATTTATAAAGAATATTTTTTTTTAATATAGAATTATAATAAAAGTGAAAATGAATATTGAGTTGCCCACATGGTCTTAGATAGATGGTGATTAGAGGTTTTGTTAAGGAAGTCATGAGTTAAATTTCAGTATTGATTTGGATGATATATTGGACATGATGAAGATGTAGTCATTCCAAAGTGATGTGGCCCATCCACGTGGTCCCATGCCAGCTCATTCCCTCACGGTACTTCACTGATATTCGTTATGGATTATGGTTTGATTGCTGATATTTTGGTTTCGATTTGGTAATTGAATGCAGAGGTGATTGTTAATCTACCTCTCGGTACTTGCCCATCCTCGCTATGACACCTGTCCGCCTCGAGTTTGCTGAAACCCTAATCTTTCTATCACCCTTTTCCCTTGTCAACTCGCGCTCATTTGCATTTTTACTCTGTCGTTTTTGCTGCTCTGTGGTCTCGTTCCGAAGCTCAGCTCCGCCTCTGTGATAGCTGTCTGTATATGACGATACTCTGCTGAATTTCTAAGGGTTTCTTGCTAAATGTCGTGGTTTGATACTGTATTACTATCTGCGTATCCGGTTCATGCGTTTCACTGGTAAGTTCTGGCTCTTTACTTGGTTTTCTGTTGGTTTTTTGTGGCTATGCTTTGTCGACTGGTTATCCTTCTGTATTTGTTGTTTTTCTCGGCCAATGGCGCTGCAATTTTATGGTAAATCTTGGTGTTGAGGGTTTCTGGTTTGCTTAGTTGGCAATATGCAGTTGGTTGGTCTGCAACTTGGTATTCTCCGGCGCTCGACTCGGTGCTCAGGTAATTTATTGGTTCTCTGCTATATTTCTTTATCTGCTTTTCGAACTGTAGCTAACAATGCTCGGCCCCTCTGTGGCCAGGGTTTTGTCTCGGTGAGTTGTGGGCTCGTTCACCTACAAGTATGGCTTTCTTGCTTTAGCCATACGTGCTTTACTTCTAGCCAATTCGTCTTCAACCTTACGGTTTCTTGTTTGGTTCAAGGTTTTTGTTATGCCTTCAGTCCCTAACTTAATTATTTGTTGTTGTTACAGGTGACCGGTTTCGTGGCTCTTCACACAGGTTTCGGTCTATGTTCTTCCGGGTAGTTCTGTTCTCTTCCTTGGTTGATTTCGTGGCTATTTAGTTTTCCTGTGTCTGCTTGTATCGTTGGTCTGTAGACTTAAATGTCCAGTGGCTTTCTGCTCTTCACTGTAGTTTCGGCGTCTGTATATTTGTTTGCTGTAGCGTTTGAGGGTTTGGGCTACTCCCACCCGTAGCCGTGGTTTATAGGTTCTCTGTCACTTCTGTTAGTGGGTGATGTGGTTCATCGAACCCTCATCACGAAATTCATTTATGTAATATTTAATTGTACAGACCTGCAATGTAATATATATTGGAATTTGCAAATTTTATGGTTAATCTCTGATATTGTTTCTTACCCAGTTTCGACCGCGGGTCGTTGTACTCCTCGACTTTGTTCGCCTTTTTTTTTTACGCCTGCTGTTCACTCTCGTCTCGATTTGTCTTGAGACTCGGGGTATTTGGAATGTCGGTCCTGTATTTACCTGTAACGATATTTTTCATGCGATAATACGTATATGCTTGAACTTGTTTTGTGACTCTCGGTCACTATGTTTGTCTGCCAAATGATTTGTACAGAAATATATTTGTATAGAAATCTTTAATTGCAGAGGACTTATGTATTTCGCTCGTACATCTATTTGTGCACATAATATTTAGATGAAGGGAAATTTTACTTCTATTACTTTAATTCTCTCTTGCTATTACTTAGCTGCCGAACCCTTTCTTGGTTTTTGGTCTGTCCCTTTATACAATAGGTACAGGTAGTTTGATAACTGTAGATAATTATCTTTTACAGTTTGTCAGACAGTTATGTTATTTCAGTTTTGCTTGGCAGTTACTAAAACTTACTCTGCCTGTCTTTGTTTGTCTACTTTGTCTCTCTGGTCCCACAAAGGGTTGTTGTTTACATTATTGGTATTAATCTAATTCTAACAACTACAATTAACACCTGTTGCTACAGTAAAGTAAAATAAATAAAAATTAACCAACAAAAACTAAATGTTGTAGTTGGCTTTGGTAGAAAATAAAAATAAAAATGCAAGAACCTAACAGACTTGTTGTCCTTTGTCGAACTGTTCATCTTTCCCAATCTTCTTCAGAAACTTTGTCCGCCCTCTCTCGGTCTTCGCCCTGATGACCAGATGCTCCTGCATCAGGTTGCCGGGGTAAAAGAGAGATCT
>APFE030695843.1:0-23757 GCA_000404065.3 Pinus taeda | reverse complement strand
TCGGGAAATTGGTCCCGTTATCCCCAGTCGGACCCGCTATACCAAACGGATAAGGAGCTGCCAACCAAGGTCCGGACCGGGTGGGTATCCCCCTTTTTGTCGACCCGATTTTCGGGGCTTCAACAGAGTGATGGAAAGTTTTTTCAAACACAAAGTACAACAAACAGGTTCATTTTCCTCTCTTTTACCCCACCATTTCTGGCAAGTACCTCTTTATTTTTGACAAGCTTGAGGAGGATAACATTTGCTTGGTTATAAGCTCATCCTTTGGATGAGTCCAACTTAGTTTAGATTCGAACCCTAAGAAGGAGTGGTTCATTCCTATTTGAAATTGAACAGGTCCTTTACTGTGAAATTTTAACGAGTCCAGTATAGGAGAAACTCGGTGTTTTTCAATTTTAGGGAGTCATAAGAAAAACTTAAGAAAACTCTATGGTTGTCCTTTTTCATAAATTTGTGTCCCACAAGCCGAAAAAGTATAAAATAATACTTGAGGGAACTGCTTGACCATTACAATCAAGGAGTACTTTTCATATTTAGTGTCTTCAATCTGAAAAAAGTAAAAAAGCGATCAAAAACACATCGTTTTATTACCAATATCGAACTTGAAACGACAAAAGTCTGGTAATCTTTTCATGTTTACACGGTCAGAAAAGAGCTGTAAGTGGACCATCCTTTTAATTCCGTTTTAACGAATCTAAAAGAAGAAACTCGGCAACCTTTTCATATTTTACGAGTCAAAAAAGAGCTTAAAGAGGACTCCTATGTTTTTTGTTGAAAATGACCAATTCTCCCTGAACACCCAATATTTTGCACAAAAATTGCAAGCATTACTCATATCTGTTTAAAATTAATAAAAATGTACCAAAAGTGACCTTTTTAAAGTAAAAAATAAATTAATTAAAATTCATTTATTCAAAAAATCTTATAAAAAGGGCTTTTACAAGTTCATTTTTATCATTTGCCTTTGGAGTAAAAAATAAGAGCATTTGGTAAGAAAATTTCCTATGAAGATTGCGGAAAATCTGACCGCTAGAATCGAGAACCGTCCTCTCCAGGTAATCCACATCATCCTTGGCTTTCATTTCATCTGTTTCATTTTTCATTTTTTGGGCTTTAAATTTCATTTTTTAAAGAAAATTTAGGTTAAAAATCGCTCGCAACGGTTGCGCAGGCGTAACATGCGTGACCTGCGAACCCCGACTTTTTCATACAAACGAAACAGTCGAGGTCCCGCACCTGCCCTTAAGGACGAGTGTGAACCTACGCACTATCCCTAACATGACGGGTGCGAACCCCGTGAAATGCGTTTTGAAACCCTAGATTCTCTCATTTCCGCCCAAACGTTTTGAAATTACAAGATTCTAATCCGCTTATTTTTGTCATGTAGATACACAAGGTGCTTGTTTGGCGGGAAAGAGAACACGAAGATGTGGATCAAGCCGCATTACTCCATCCACCTTCAACACAGGCTTTAAGAGCATGCGGACTACTGAAATTTTGGGCCATACCCGGCATAGGTAGACTTTCTACAATGGCTGGTAGATAGGTGGAGCATGCAGGACCAGTGTTTCATTATTTAAGGACACCAGCTCAAAATCTAGCCAGAGGACATTTATTTTATGACTGGTTTGCTGAAGAGAGGTGAACGATTATCTATATTCAGATCTAGGCCAGGTGGCGAGTCTGTCACTAGTCTCCGACTAGAGTTTTGCAATGTCCAAACTGCGGACAAACGGATAGATGTTAAGACCATCACCCATCCTGAACTTAAAGTTGTCGTATTTACTGTCACTAGACTGTGTGGGAGCGCAACATTGCATCTAGCTACCGGTTCCCAAATGCGCATGGCAGTATACTGCTTCCGAGGCACCATCTTAACTGGTGCGATGTTGTATTGGCCAATGTGAAAGGCCAACTGACTAGGGCAAAGAATGGACAACTGAAGAACTTTGGATATGGTTACTTAGTTGTGAGCTTTGCCCTAGAGAGAGTACCTATGCCAGTTCCACAGCAACTTACCGTTGAGGCTGGACTTCCCCAAGATCCTAGGGTTATGCGTTGGGTTGCAGTCATGGCCCGTCATCCTGAGGAGGGCATTGAGGTTGTTCGATTCTCACCTGAGTATTTTCGCTAGTTGGAAAACCAAATTTTCACGATACAGGACTTTCCATATGCTGGGATGGATTATTGTGGTGATCCAGACATGACTTTTCCACCAAGATAGCAATGGGATGATACAGGTAAAATAGTTTTCAACATTTTCTAAATTTTTTATTTTTTTTGTTTTTAAAACATCCCAAAAATAATAGTAAAAAGTTTTTAAATGCCGATGTGGGTCCACGGTGACTAGCCGCTCTCTAGCCTTATGATAGAAGACAGCCAGCTGCCACAGCACCGGCCCCACAGGACCAATCAGCAGAGACCTTCGCCGAATTGGAGGGTCATCTAGAGCACTTGACAGCAGATATTCCGGAGACCAGCATAGATGACATTCCTCTTAGGCTACAGCGCTATGTGATTGGGGTCCCAGGACCTTTTAGGAGGTTCCTTTGTAGGGTGGCCCGAGCAGTGGTGTCCTACTGTGATCATCACCAGTGATAGGATGATCACCTTATAGACTCATTTTTGGACTTTTTGTACTTTCAGTTTTACCGATCATAAGGTGTTTTTCAACCTATGAGTGAAGACGATGTATATTTGACACAGTCCTATGTTATGCTATATCACTATTACTAGTTATCTTGCAAAACATGTTATGGGATTTTTTTAAATTTACTGTTTGATTTAATGCAAATGTCTATTTAACATTCGAGAAGCAACTGCATCTGCTAATGTATTTAAATATCTTGGAATGTGTTGATATTCGATGCAATCAAATTCTTGTTCCAAGAGACGCACTCTCAAAAATAATGTTAATAACACTAGATTTCTAATGGCATAAACTCTATTAAGTTGTAATACAAAGAGTTCAGAATCTAACCTAACAATCAAACTCTGAATTCCAAATGAAATGGATTCAGATAATAACTCAATCACTGCACTGTATTCTGCAATGTTGTTTGTTGTTTGACCGAGGCTTACCCCATGCATAGATACTAACTCGTCAGAGGGCGAATAGATAACCCAAGCTGTGGAAGAAATGTTCCATGTACTATGACAAGCGCCATCAGCAAAACCGATGTATGTTTGGAGAGGCATCGACATCTGCAATATCAAGAGTAAAATCAAGATAAGCAAGAATAATGATGAAAACACTCTTTAAACTAAGCATGCATTCCTAGTCTAAAAACACATCACACTAGAAAGAAACACTACTCTAAAAATCTACACACTAATCTTTTAAGCATAATATCTCTTTAGATAAAGCCCATTCCTAGGTTTACCTAAAGAGACACCGTCAAAATCTTCTAATTCATAGGCTCCTTTTTCCAGCTTTTGCTTAACAATATACGGACCATGCCACATGGGTACAAATTTGCCAGCCCCTAGCTTATCGTTTGCTTGATCGTAAATTAAGACTAGGTCTCCTTCCGAAAAATTGCGGGGTGTAACATTCCGATCATACTGAGCTTTAATCCTTTTGGCATGAGTTTCGATAAATAATGTAGCATCACGTCAATTCTCATCTAATTGAGCTAAGTATAATAAACATTTTTCCTCTTCGGAAGTGGCTAGTAATAATTGTATGGCAATTTGTAATGATGGATTTCGCATTCAATGGGTAGTACTGCCTCTAAACTGTAAACCAGTTGAAAGGGAGTAAAACCTATTGATGTTTTTACTGAGGTTCGATACGCCCAAAGCACTAAAAATAACATGTTATGCCAATTCGACTTGTGAATCCCAATGATTTGTTAGATCATGGTGACTAGAAATTTGTTGATTGCTTCAACTAGACCATTTGCCTGTGGGTAATATGGTGTGGAACTATCGTGACACAGGCCAAGCTGATCTGTAAGTTCAGTCATCATGGTGCTTCAAAAATGACTCCCATGGTCAGTTATAATCGCTTGAGGAACACCAAACCTAGCAATTATATGATTGAAAACGAAAATCGCAGCAGTTTTGTCGTTTGCCGAAAATGTAGGCATCGCCTTGGCCCACTTGGTAAAATAATCTACCACAAGGATGATTTACGCATGCCCCCCGGCTGAGTGAGGGTTACATGTAATAAAATTGATACCCCATTTTGCAAATGGACCAACAGCAACTATAGGGTGGAGAGGAGCAGGTGGAGCGCACATCTTACGATCAAAAATTTGGCAATTGTGGAATTTCCGGACTGTAGTGATACAATCTTTAAATAAGGACGGCCAGAAATAGCCAAAGCACAATATCTTTTGGGCTATGGCATACCCAGACATATGATCACCACATGCTCTAGAGTGACAGTCATTAAGAACCTTTTCAGCGTCGTCATGAGTTAGACAACGTTGGAAAATAGAATCCGCCCCATGACGATAAAGAGTATCTCCAATAATAGTGTAAGGTTGGGATTGGAATCGTATTTTCCTACAATGAGATCATGAAATGTCTGGCCGAAAAGATTGGGTTTGGAGATAAACAATGATATCTCCATACCATGGATCAACAGTGCTGATAAGGAACAACGATTCATCCGCAATGGGTTCTTCCACCACATGTTCGGTATCAGCACGAGGGAAGTCACACATCAATTCCACAAAAACCAAAGACTTCTTTGACTTTGCCTTTTCAAATTCCAAGTCAAATTCCTGTAGGATGACAATCCATTTAGAACATTGCCCCCTAGCAATTGTTTAGTCAAAATGTATTGCATAGGGTTACAGTCAGAAAGGACTATGGTTTTACGTAGTAAAATGTAATGACGAAATCATTGAACAGCGTGAACTGCTGCCAACGCCAGTTTCTCCACATGTGAATATTTTAACTCAGTCGGAGTTAGATTCCGACTAAGATAATAGATCACATGTTCACTCTTGAATTCATCCTGTTGAACTAAGACCATCCCGATGGTGGAATGGGAAGCGGCGAGGTACAAAAAGTAATCATGGTTGTAGTTGGGAGGATGCAATAACGGCGCATGGGTCAACGTGTGTTTAAGTGCATCGAAAGATTTGTTAGATATCTCATCCCAAAAGAATGGAGTGTTCTATTTCAATAACCTGGTGAAACCTTTTGTACTCTCGGCGTAGTTAGGAATGAAACGACGTAAAAAAATTTCTTTCCCTTGCAAACTTTGGAGTAGGCAAAGAGTCAAAGGAGGTGGTAATTTGACAATGGCTTCGACCTTCGAAGGATCGACGCGAATGCTTAATTTCGAAATAGAAAATCCCAGTAAACGACCTGTTCTATACAAAAAACACATTTGTGGGGATTCAGCCTAATCCGATAGTGTCTACATCTCATAAAAATTGCTCGTAAATGAGTGAGATGGTCGGCTCTACATAAAGAATGAGCAGGTAAATCATCGAGATAAGGCTGCACAATGTGCTTGATGTCATGAAACACATAAGACATAGCCCTTTGAAAAGTTGCTCTGGCGTTCTTCAATCCAAAAGGTAACTTGCAATAAGAAAATGTCCCCAATGGACAGATGAATGTCGTTTTTGGTTGATCGGCAGGTAGAATGTTAATTTGATTGTAACTGGAAAAGCCATCCATAAAGGAGAAAAATTCACTACCGGCACAACCATCAATCATTTGATCGATATAGGGTATTGGATAATTGTCCTTGGGACAAGCACGATTAATATCCCTATAGTCAATACATATTCTTATTGTCCCTTGCTTTTTGGTCACAGGAACAATATTCGATACCCAAACCGTTAAAGGGATTGGATAAATGAAACCCGCATTGAGTAATTTCTCAACTTCAGTTTTGATGGTAGCAACTTTTCGTGGGTGTATCTGACGCAAACATTGCCGGACGGGTTTAGCATCCGGGAAAGTTTTGATCTCGTGAACAACAATTGAAGGATCAATTCCTGGCATTTCCTCATAGGACCAAGCAAACACGTCATAGAATTCTTGAAATAGGGCTTTACATGTTTTTACTTCAGTGTCCGTACAAGAAGAACCTCTGTGAATGTTTTCAATAATTCCAGGTTTTACTGAAATGTCGATAGGAACCGTTCAAGAAATATTTGCTAAATTTTGTTCAGAATCAGGATTTTTCAATGGATTCTGCGGTTCTTTGACATATTCAACAGTAAAAATAGATGAAAATTTATTTTCAAAATGATCAATCTCAGGTAAAAACGAAGATCTATGGTGAAGATCTTCCCATGGTAACTCATCAACAGACAAAATTTCCCGAATTTGCTCATCAGTATAAATAGGATCGGAAATGTTGTTGAATCTAAGGTTGATATTGAAAGTGATTCTCCATGGATCACATTCACTAGATCAATATTGGTTGAAATTGATTCAGAAAATGACTATACATCCTGATAAGCAACTTGAAAGGGACTCAAAGGAATGACGTCACCAAAAGAGTCCACCTCGAAATCAAATGGAATGATCCAAGGATCATCAAGAACAATGGATTCTGATGAAATCATGTGAATAGTCGTGAAAGGAGACGGTATGTTGGGAGGAGGAAATGAAAAAGTTCCAAGTAAACCAGAATCTTTAACTAATTCTACCCCAACATCCTTATAAGGGATAGCGGTTTTACCAACATTTTGAATACTCTCAGCAGAGGATGGGTCGGACGAAAAGTAAGTTAACTGATCTATTGTAATGATCATTCCATTATGTGGAAACTTAATAAGCTAAAAGACCGATGAAACAACAGCAGTCATCGCGTAAGACGAGCTACCCAAAAGAAGGTTGTAATCCAGAGGGGCATCAACCACCTCCACATCTAGATTAACAGTTTTTCCTTCAACCCCTATAGGTAAGTCCTGCAAAATGCCATAAGGATGAAACCCTCGGCCATCAAAGGCTTTTAGAATCATCGGGGATTGATTAAGTGTAGGAGAGCCAAGGGCTTTCCAGCACTGTATCGACATAATACACGTTGAAGCTCCCTCATCAATTACATTCCTAAAGCAAGGTCTGTTTTTGACTAACACTGGAATCTGGAAAGCCATTTGATGAGGTAAACGAGGTGTACTATTTCTAAATCAAAGATTATGAGATTTGAATCCTGAAGATCGACAGCTTCTATAGCCGACAATAGAAATTTACGTTGTGCTGGACGCAGCGCCTCCAAAGCCGACATTGTTGAAGTTGAAACAGCGAAATCTTCAACAATGTTATAGTTCTGAGCAGCTCTCGCATGTGGATTGAAAGCTAACTTTCGAAGTATACCCTTAGCGAGCAGTTTGATTACTAAGTCTGGATTAGGTTTCTCGATCTGTAGTGGATCAAAACCAGACGGAGCTGAGGTTGATGGGTTGGAATTAGAAGATTCTACTTCCTTACCACCAATAGGACTTTTACTTCCATAATCTTGCGATCGTGTCGCAATCCTAACATGGGACATCATCATTATGGGTTCCTCCGAGGAATTTGAGGAAGAACCTATCATCTTACCGTCTTGACTAGGAAAAGGATCCTTCAAAACAGTAGGCGTTTGAGAACCTTTGATGATTTTCGCAACCTCGGCATGATGTGGACAATCTCTTGCAAAATTCTCCTCATCGCAGATGAGACAAGGATAGCAAGGTTTACGTTTCTCGTCAGTAGATTCAGGTTTATCTGATTTCTCTTTCGAGTTTTGCTTATTCTTCTTCTTTCCTTTCTTCTTACTGCCAGATTTTGATTTGGTCGTAGATGATTCTACGACATGGACATTGGCAGAAATTTTAGCTGAAGACTCTCCCGTTGGGGAATCTGGTAAAGTTATAATAGGAGAAGTATTCTTGGAGGATTTCTTCTTACTTTTGGTATTAACAGTACCAATCATACCGTCAGCGGCATGAGACCTTGAGGGAGGTGCAGTTATTTGATTTTTCTTTGGAAGGTCGGGGATTTTCTCGTGTAAAGTACCTGACTACGTATAAACTAAGTCAAGGTACTGAGCTTGAGCAATTACTTGCTCTTCGGTAACTACTCCTGCCTTGGCTACATCCTTAGTTATTTTAGGTAATAATGATTTTACAAACCATTCTGCCAAAATTTGATCCTGGATAAAAACTTTCACTAAACGACATCGACGTCGCCATTCATGAATGTGGTCTCAAATATATGTGGACGTTGACTGTTTTAATGAAGTTAATAACTTCGTTCCATTGTCATATCGAACTCACAGCTGAAAATGAATAAGGAAGGAAGTGGCTAACTCACTAAAATTGTAAAAAGAGCCTCGTGGCAACTCAATGTACAACTTGGCTGCAAGGCCAATCAAAGTGCATTGAAAAAGACGAAGACGAATTGAATCATCTATAATGGAATTCGATGCACACCAGAGATGGTAAGTCATCACATGATTAGACGGATCTTCTCCTGACTTCCCCTCAAACTTTGGTATATCACTGGGCAACTTATTCGGCATTGGCTACCAAAATGGTAGATAATTAATGGGATCGTTCGTTAGGCGCGACAAGTCAGGTAAATCCAAAGTTGCTATAAATGGTAACTGACAGTTCGGATCTCGAAAACTTGGGGTCATAAGACTAGCCCCAGGAGGAGGATATCCGGGATAACTCGGAATCAGATTTGCATTTGGGATATTATATCCTCCTGGAAAACCAAGATTAACCTGACCATACTGGGGTTGTTGAGGTTGTTGATAAGTATACCCAGGGTACGGTTGATACTGCTAAGCCGGGCTCTGCACAGCAGGACCAAATTGGTACTGTCCCTAGTACGGTTGATAAGTAAATCGAGGTTGACTTGTGACAACCGTACTAGGCCCAGGTTGTCCTAGAGGCATCGAAACCGTTGTCTGGATTGTAGGTCCGGACTGAGGTAAAGAGGCCTGAGGAGTTGATACAGGAACAGTAGAAACTAGAGCTGTTGATACTCCATAAATAGGTGGGGTGGATTGAACAGAGGCCGCAGTAGTTGTAGCAGACGTTTGAGGCAGAGTTCGGGGTGAACTAGGCCCAGGCTGATGAACTACCCCAGGTGTAGAAGTTTGAGTAGTAGGCTGGATAGATTGTTGGGGTGAACAAGAAACCAAAGGCTGTCCAGATTGAGATAAAAATTGCACACTGGGTTGTGAAGTTTGTTGATCCCACACCACGTTCATTCCAGGGTATAGACCCATAACAGGTTGAGCATATTGAGGACCAAAACCAGGTTGACTGTAAGGTTGATGATTATATGGTACATTTCCCGTTCCTTGAACAAATGATTGACCTGAAGGTGGTTGGAAACCTTGAGTTTGGTATTGACCTTGAGGTTGGTACTGACCTTGAGGCACATATTGAAACTGAGGTTGACCTTGAGGTACATATTGATACTGGTAACGTTAATGAGATAGCTTCTCATCTTTTTGTATAAATACGGGGATTTTTCTCCTATCATGGGGGTAAAAAATGAAAAAAAGAAGAGAAAGAATTATAGAATGTTTTTGTAACAAGGCTTGAGATGGAATGGGAAGTAAAGTGAAGAGTTATTGATCTAATGAGATTAGGAGTGTAGATTTCCATTGTGTAAAGTTGTGAGTTTAACAATAAAAATGTTATTTTCTATTATTGAATTTTAGAATGTGGGTTTTATGAGTTGGAATGTTATTGGACAATGGAAGTACCCCCATCAACCATGTGCATCCCTTTGTAAATTTGTAAGATTAACTAGTTTGTTTTACTTTTATTCATGCAAATAGTTTAGCTTTCCATTGCAAATGTTATTTTATTTTTCAAATGTAGATTTACCTCACTGTGTAATTTTATGTTTCCTAAGAGCATCTCAAGAAAGTAGTGTTTTATCTATTTTCTAAAATTGAATTGCTTGGAGCATTAGAGAACACAGTGACTTAGTTTTCTTTCACATATATTTACAATGCTTTCTTAGATTCAACTTTACATTCACTGTTTAACCCTATGTTTTCCAAAGAGCTTCTCAAGAATGTAACATTAAGCTATTTTCCAATATTGGTTGCTTGAGGCATTAAGAATAAACAGTGATTTAGTTTATTTCCTTATGCTTTTGTCATGCTTTTTATATTAAGATTTCATCTATTGTGTAATCTCATGATCAGCAAGTCCAAGAAGGTAGTTCTTCCAATTTGGGTTGCCTAAGAGGCATCAGAACACATAGTAGCTGCAAGTTTTCATTTACATGTTTTTATTATGCTTTCTTATATCACATTTAATGTATATTCAATTGCTTAAGTCATTTAAAGAATATGATTTCGACATCTTCCTATATTGAATGTTTACAATAGTATTTGAGCATGCAGTAGATCATAGTTTTTTTTTTATATTGCTTGCATTCATTTCATAGAATATGATTAGTTTTATTTTTGATCAATATTTTTCAAGGATAAGATAGGAAGTGATTTCATTTTCATCTTATCAATTAATACAATTGTATCTAGAATAATGCTCTGCTTTTCATAGACACAATATCGGCCTAGATTAGACTAGCCATTCAAGTTTTTGATTTGATTTTATGCAAATTAAATTAGTTGAAGTACATTTCCTTTTTTCCTTTTTAGAAATTAGTTTTTATATTAAACATCTATTAGACTTAATTGATCATTGACACTTAACATCCATTAAAATCATTAGGCATAAAAGACAAAACTCTCAAAACAATACAAAAACATACTCAACGAAGTAAGAAACAAGGTTAAATAAGCACATATTGTGCACCACATTTCATCAGTTTACTTACCCTGGTCGATAATTTATGTTAGCAATTTAAGACATTAATTGACTAAACACTCACTATACCCCACAAAGATACCCTTCTTTGTTGTGGAATCCAGCTTCTTCCTGTTATCCTTGGACACATGACATTAGAACTTTGTGCCAAAGATTTGGAAGTGTGAACCATCAAGCTTCTTTCCTATGAAAACCTCCTCTGGTATGACTCATCCAAGGCCCCTGTGTGGACTCCTGTTCTCCAGAAATACTACAGCGTTGCATGCTTCTGCCCATAAGAACTTAGGTAGATCGTGATCATCCAACATAGCCCTAACTGCTCCAACAATACTCTTGTTCTTCCTCTTGGCCACCCCATTTTGTTGAGGGTTATGTGGTGTTTTCAACTCTCTCCTAATACCTTCCTTTACACAAAACTCCTTGAAGGCATTGGAGATATATTCTCCACCATTATCACTTCTCACTGCTTTGATTTTCTTCTCGGTCTACTTCTCTACTAGGGCCTTAAACTACATGAACCTGTCTAAGACCTCATTTTTCTTTTTCATAAAATAAATTCAAGTTTTCCGAAAAGAATCATTAATAAAAGTAACATAATACTTGTCTCTTCAGTGAGGGATAAGATAAGGGCCCACACACATCTAAATGCACCAACTCCAAAATCCCTTTGGCTCTGTTGTCCTGACCGTGGAAGGAAGACTTGACATACTTGCTAAGCATGCACCCCTCACACACTTCACTCTTGTCAAGGTCACCTGCTAGTAATCATGTGGCGATCTGCTAAAGAATCTTCAGCACCCCATTATGCAAGTGTCTCATGTGCTTGTGCCAAAGTTCACCAACATCTACACAACCTGCCTTGCTTCTCAAGGTTGCATTTGTCTCTACCTGCAACTTTGTAAAGATTCTTCACCCTCACACATATCTGCTTCACTGCTCCTGAAGTTAGATGCTAGAGGTAAGCCTAACCTCTATTGAATATGACATCATATCCTTTGTCCTCAATGACAACTACTGAAACCACATTTTGTGACAAAAATTTGAATCTACACATCAGAAATCCTACTACAATCACTGGTTTATCATCTCCTACTTGTTTTTACATTCAAAAAATTCTTTAATTATTTAAATACCAATGAAAAACACTATTGCAGACTACACTGACATACAGATCATAAACTGAAATAGAACGAGACAAATACACAAGGGACACCGTTATTTTTGGACAAATGTCCCTGGAAAAACCCAATGCGGGAAAACCTGCGCAGCATATAGAGGGTTTGTCTTATTAAGCAAGTAGAATCTGAGTATAACAAGTTGCCTCTCACATCGGCTAACCTTTCAAAGAAATGTCGGTAGCAAGAAATATATATGAGGGTTTACCTTATTCTCTAAGTCACAATTGATCCACTAAATGGTCGACTCCGACAAGCACTGCAAAAATCCTAGCGCAATCTACTATGTGTGGGCCAGCATCTTACCCTAGGAGACAACATCACTTCTCTACTGGATCGATTTGCTCTCAGGAGCTTCGACCGCAGCCTTCCCATCTCAGAACATTGAACTCCCATCAAAATCTTGAACTTCCGACAATTATCTCACACTGCCAATGCAAGAACCCTCTTGGCCTACGTCAGCTCTACGTGAACCCCTTCCTGGGCTGCGTAGGCCTCTACGCTGCCTCTCTGATGCTACTATTGCCTCTCTGCCTGGTACTCTCTAGCTCAGAACTCCCTTCTGATCCAACTCTCTTCTACTGCCCCTCTCACTGCAACTCAGATCACCTATTCAATTATCTCAGCAAACCACACCCTAGAAAAATCGAACTGACTGATCAATTGGTGTCTTTCCAACTAACCTTCAAGCCTCCCCTTATATTTTCCATGTTGATGAATCAACGGCCGAGATTAATTCCTAATCAACGGCTAAAATTAAAACAGACTTGATCCTCGTCACTTAGAAGTTTCTCACCCATATTCTTATTAATACCCATTAATATTTTTATTTTCCTAAGTTTAGACTTAGGAACCCATTAAAAATATTAATTATTTTAATAACTCCTCATCCAGTTGGAATTTCTCCAAACGATTTCTGAGTCTTTGAGATCTCATGTGTTTTAGCCCCTCCACAAAATTTCAAAGCTAGAGCACAATGCTACCCAAAATCAACACGTTCTTCCTTAGCCCTGGAACATGGAGAACATATTTGAGATGAAGAGGATTACCCAACTCCCTCTCAAAGCTAATAGTACCAACTCCCTTGGTAGCATATTTGCCATTATCTCCAAACTCGATATTCACCTGCATAGCCTTCCCATCCACTTGGCTGAAATACTCCCTGTTCCTAGTCATATGGAAAGAAGCCCCTAAATCAATATAGCATGTACTACTCCCTACTAAGCTTGTCATGCAAGCTATCAGTGAGAAATCATTCTCAAACTGAGAGGCAAACTCATTTACCTCAGTTTATGTGGTTATGTTCTCCTTATTCAACCCCTTCTTCTTCCAGCTAGGAAACTTGCAAGCATAGTGTCTACAGACATAACAATGGAAGCATTTGATCTTACTTATATTCATCTTCTCCTTGTCACCCTTTTGATTGTTCTTGCTCTTCTTCCCTTTGCCTTTCTTTCCTTTGACTTTTTGATCTGAAATGACCATAAACTAAACATTGATGTAGAAATGATTAGCCATCTAAGAATTGAATGTTAACTGAAAGTGCGAAAATTGAGGAAAACTATTGGACCATAACACTTTATGACAACTTATTAAACATAAAATCGATGCTTAACAAAAATGAAACAGTAAAAACATAGTGATACCAAATAGCAAATTGATGAAAAAGTTCATCCCTGATGGACTACGTCTCCGAGTCTGCTTTCAAGATGGGCGATTGTTTTTATTAAGAATGAGAAGAAAGGAGTCGATTACACAGTGATATAGTCAAACTAAACTTGCACACAGGAAATTCTAACCTTTGTCATCAAATAGCCCTCTGAACTAGTTATCCAACGCTGCTTACGGTTTCCAAAAATGACCCCGGATGCTCCCGAAACTCCGAAAACAAAATCGCTTATGTCCTCCAGAACCTGCATGAAAAAGTTGAAAACCACTCTAATGTATTTCAAAGGACAAGTCTGCCTTTTATAGACCTGTGGATACATTGAAACCACCTCAGGCTCAGATAGGCATGAATATGCTGAAGTTTGGGTTACAAATGCCTCGGCCTTGTCATTGTTTGACACCTTAGGTATTAGTTACAAGGTCATCGAATTAGTTTAATACCAAAATACCTTTTAAAACCCAAAAATAGACCTTATGATAAACATATCCGATGGCGGTTTACTGACAACGCGAAATTGGTTGACCGCCCGCATGTGAATAGGTGTATTGGCCACGATCTTGTCACTAGCCGCCACCTCACAGACTTATCTAGACAGTTGTGGCCAGTCATGTGAACGCGGCTAAATTTGATGCGATTATCTAGGCGATAGTTCCGGTAACTACTCGCTGACTGCACGGTGAACTAACAGTTGACGGTGAACTATTTTGTTCACATGTCGATGGTCCCCGTTGGCAGTTAAATATAACTCTAATTATAAAGAGTGTGGAGTCAACCCCCACAATTATATTCCATCTGCTCACATATCACGGTTCTGACGCAGTTTAGGGATGGCGGTTAGGATTGTTGTTATAATTTACAATGTATTTGTTTGCAATAATATTAAACCGAGAGTTAGGTTTAGGTTATAGGACTTAGGTTTTTGTGTAGGTTTTTTAGCACATAGCAATAGGTTTGATGCAATAGGTTAGGGTCATTAGGATTAGACTTTGGTACATGGTTTAGCATTAGGATTAGAGCTTAGTTTTAGGATTTAGACATAGATTTAGGGTTTAAGCCTTAACAAAATTTTGTTCTAAGAACCCTTGTACAATCTTTCGTCACTAAGCGACATTAGCGACATTTGTCGCATGATGACAATAAACCACATGCCTATCATTGACAAATGACGATATCGCTCCTTTGCCACAACAACACACATGTCGCACTAATTCTGCTTGTTGAAAGACAAAAACACATGTCGTCGACCATTCCTAGCGAAACTGTCGATGAATTCAAGTCGACAGCCAGGTACAACCCATATCAACTGAATGTTATAAACACTATGAACATTCCCTGAACACCCTGATCCATAACCAACACTGTCAAATTGTCGAAGCTGAAATGAAGCGATGATGACACTGAATACTAATGACGACACTTGAACACCTGTACAATTGAATCAACGGATCCTCCTAGATCATTCCTCTCCACTTGAAATCTTTTGGACCATAAAAGTTTGACTAAACAAATAGTCGATGAGGGTAGAACTCCCTCTCTTTCCACCTTGACCTGACGATGTACCAATACATTCGATCAATCACCTGCAAGTGATGACCTTGATGATGTTGACCATGATACCTTTTGAGTCAGTGTCCTGTTTCATATATTCGCAGTATGAATAACTTGTGACGATGGGCAAACAACCTGTTATCAACATGGAAATTGAATTCTTTCCATGAAGAATCATGAGTTAGTGATTCAAAAACATCTTTGAAAACAGTATTTGTAGAACTTTGTTCAATACATACGATGGGTATTAACAATCTACTTTCCGGAATAACTAAAATATTCAAAGACTCCTTTGATTTTGACTTCATATTAATTACTTGACTTGATTTACTTTCATGTTGACTGATTACTAAGTGAACTTGCTACACAAAACTCATCCAGCTGTGATGTAAAGACTGTTGCAACTTAGTTTGACTTTGAAAGTATCTAAGTAATTGTTGATTTAATTGAATCACTATTTCTTTGTCTATTAACTGATATCTCCATTGACTAACACTTTCATAATGCATTAGTTTTCAAATCATGATAAGGAAACTTTAGATCTGCTTTCAAAAATGCTTTGTCATGAAAACTTATAGACTTCCTCTCCACTTGGAAAGAGGCTTCATTACTTTTAAAAGCATGAAATGATGATGCAAAACCAAAGAAATGTAACACTCACTTTCCCCAATACTGACCTGCACCCCTGAAACTGAAAATAAGCATACCATCTCAAACAAGTCTCTGATTAGACTCACATGTACCATTCCCTGCAATACACTGTTGATGATGATAGTTTCTAGAATTTAGTTGAATGAATGAGTTGAGAGTCATAAGACATTAAATGTATCTCATGTTGCTTATCCTATTTATGAATAAGATTTCTTGGAAAAGAATCAACCACCTTGACCAATTGATATATAAACTGAATCTTGCATTCCGAACAATCATCCTTATGTTGTTCCTTAATAAACATGAGTACATTTTTACTTGAACTTATTAACTACTTAACTTTATTTGTAACAATAATCCAAGTTTGATTTAAATTTATGTTCCCTAACAATAAATTCAACCCCTTCTTTCTTTAGGTGATATTTATGTTCTCTTCTGTAAAACACTGCGTCTCTATCATAAAGATAAGGACTTCCTAAGACAACTCCACATATGTCTATTGGGACCATATCTAACTCCACTTCATCAATGTACTTAGATGTAATTTCAAATTTCAACCAACACTACTTTGTGACATGTATCTGAGTTGATTTATCAATCCAACCTAATGGGTATGGTCTTGGATGATTCTGTGTCTCCAATCCCAATTGATTAACTATATGTTCAAATATTAAATTTGCTTGTGATCCACTGTCAAACATTTTGTCAATCTTTGTATGCTTAGAAGTTATCCTTATGTGGAAGAGTTCAACTCTTTTATCATCATGTGAAGGATTTATGTTTGAAGAAGATACAATAGTTTTCGAACTTGAACCAGTTTCAGAATTTTTACCTGTGGTAACCATGGCGATTATCCTCCTTTCATCACCTGAATCTAAACCTAGATCCTGTTGGACTGCTGCAATGGCCTTCTTTTCATCCTTCGTCTTAAGGAACTTTTTGGGCTTAAGTTCTGGATGAAGTTTCCAACACTTTGATTCATCATGACCGATTCTCTGGCAATGAGAACAAGTAGGTCTTTCCTTCTGAATGATCGTTAATTTCTTTCTCTTTGAAATGTTCTTCCCCTTACTTTCACTGGAATCTTTGGTTTCCAACTCTGTGGATGACTGAGATGAAAACTTGAACGGTCTGCCACCTGATTCAATATGTATGGCTTGAACACACACCTCATCAAAATCATCAGGATTAAACATCAATAAAGTATGTTGCAAATATGAATGTAAACTACCGATGTATTTTAACAAAGTTTCACAAGTATCCAATGAAATACCAAACACCAAAGCTTTCTTTTTGAACTCTTGAGTAAACTCCTAAACACTCTGCCATTTATCTTGCCTCAGATGATGCCAATCGATAACAGCTTGTTGCATGTATCCTAAACGATAGAACTGTTTCCTAAGAGCCTTTAAAAATTTAGACCATGAAGAGATGACTTTTCCTTTACGCTTTACATCTATCTAAGTTTTACTTTCCCACCAAATTAAAGTTGTTCCCCCCATTCTAAGTGTAGCTAACTAAATTTAGTTTTACCGCTAGAAATGTTCTGAATGTGACAATACACTTCTAACTGCTTTATCCAGTTATCTAGCTTTTCAGGATTCATTTCGCCATCATAAACAGGAAACTCAAATTTAACATCAAGTTTCAAAAGAGATGTTTTCTTAGGTTTCTTTTCCGTTTCAAATTCTACACTGGAAGAAGAAGAAGAGGATGATGGAGATGATGGAGGTGAAGGAGGTGAAGGAGGTGAAGGAGGTTTATCAAACTTGCCTTTACCTTTGTCCTTCTTCAATGGTTTTGAAGAAGAAGTTGCACCTCTCGCCTTCTTCTCTTCGTACAATTCTCCCAACATCTGCTGCATGGTTAAGAATGCCTGCTAAAATTGTTCCTCGCTCATCTTTTTTTCAGTGTTTTCACCTGCATCAGGTCCTGACATGGTTGATTTCTGAATGACTCATCACTTTCCAATCTCTGGATTGATCTGCATTTGACCTGGTTAACATTCAATGGCGCATTCTACAAACGCAACCTGCTTTGATACCAAATTATATGATCTGAAATGACCATAAACTAAATACTGATGTAGAAGTGATTAGCCATCTAAGAATTGATGGTTAACTGAAAGTGCGGAAATCAAGGAAAACTGCTAGAGAAGAACACTTTACCACTGTTGATTAAACATAAAATCCATGCATAACATAAGTGAAAATAGTAAAAACACAATGATACCAGACAGCAAATTGATGACGGAGTTCGTCCCTAATTGACTACATCTCCTAGTCCACTTTCAAGATGGGCGACCGTTTTTATTAGGAATGAGAAGAAAGGAGTCGATTACACAGTGATTTAGTCAAACTGAACTTGCACATAGCCAATTTTGACCTTTGTCATCAAATAGCCCTCTAAACCAGTTTTCCAATGCTTCTTACGGTTTCCAAAACTGACCCCGGATGCTCCCGAAACTCTAAAAACAAAATCCCCTATGTCCTCCAGAACCTGCATACAAAAGTTGACAACCACTCTAATGTCTTTCAAAGGATAAATTGCCTTTTATAGGCCTATGGATACATTGAAACCACCTTAGGGTTAGATAGGCATGAATACGCTGAAGTTTGGGTTACAAATGCCTCGGTCTTATCATTGTTTGACACCTTAGGTATTAGTTACAAGGTCATCGAATTAGATTAATACTGAAATATCTTTTAAAACCCAAAAATAGACCTTATGATAAACATATTCGCTGGCAGTTTACTGATGACACAGAGTTGGTTGACTACCCGCATGTGAACAAGTGGATTAGTCGCGGTCTTGTCACTAGCTGCCACCTTGCAAGCTTATCCCGACGAATGTGGTCAATCATGTGAATGCGACTAACTCCGACGCGGTTATCCAAGCAACGGTTCCCACAATTGCCCGCTAACTGCGTGGTGAACTAACGGTTGACGGTGAATTGTTTTGTTCACATGTCGACGGTCCCCGTTGGCAGTTAAGCATAACTTTGACTGTAAACGATGCAGAATCAATCCCCGCGGTTATATTCCATCCATTCACATATCACGGTTCGGACACAGTTTAGGGATGGCAGTTAGGACTATTGTTATAATTTACAATGTATTTGTTTGCAATAACATTAAACTGAGAGATAGGTTTAGGTTACAGGACTTAGGTTTTTGTGTAGGTTTTTTAGCACATAGCAATAGGTTTGATGCGATAGGTTAGGGTCATTAGGATTAGACTTTGATATATGGTTTAGCATTAGAATTAGAGCTTAGTTTTTAGACATAGATTTAGGGTTTAAGCCTTAACATTTGTTCTACGAACCCTTGTACAATATTTCGTCACTACGTGACATTAGTGACATTTGTCACACGACGAAAATAAACCGCATGCCTATCATCGACAAATGACGATATCGCTCATTTGCCACGACGACACACATGTCGACACTAATCCTGCTTGTCAAATGAGAAAAACACATGTCTTTGACCATTCCTGGCGAAACTGTCGATGAATTCAAGTCGACAGCCAGGTACAACCCATATCAACTAAATGCCATGAACACTATGAAAACAACTTGATCCATAACCAACACTATCGAACTGTCGAAGCTGAAATGAAGCGACGATGACACTGAATACTGATGACGACACTTGAACAATGTACAATTGAATCAATGAATCCTCCTGGATCACTTTTCCTGCAAGAGCAAGATTTTCCTCCTCCTTCTCAACCTTGTAACCCTTGCCACTATCGCTAGAAGTCTCAAATAGTCGAAGCCTTAACTCCTCGTGGATGAAGTTGTTCCTAATCTGACAACTTATCTCATCCAATAATGCCTTGAACAAAATTATGTCAATCTTTGGTAAACCCTTTCAGAGCCATGCGCACTAGCGTTGTGTCCATGGGTTGCTCTTCAACAACTGTTAGCTCATCACGAACTTCCTGATTCTGGTGAGATAGGCAATTACACACTCACCCTTCTTCATCTTGATTACCCTCGGCTTCTCTTTGAGGATCATTGTTATTGATATAATTATATAAAAATAATGTAAAAATAAGTAATATTAACAATCATAGTAGTGACTAATTAGTGATTAGTACTGAAGAGCCATGTCTAAATGGGACATGACCTTCCATGAAGAAGCACCTGCCCAGGTATATATGTGGACCTCATTTGTAATAATTTGATCATATCACATCAATTCTTTTCTATAATATTCAATATACAATTATTGTCTTAAATGGATGCCTTTGTCTTCAAAGTGTTCTAAAGATTATTGTTGTGTATACAAACTTTGTTCATTACATTGGTATCAGAGCCACAATGTCTGATAACAAGGCATGTAGCCATCAAGAATTGTCAAGTTCCTTATCGTTTCAATCAAGGCTTTTAGCCAAAGTAGTTTGAGGTTCTCCATTTTCAAGTTTCATCCTTAGGCCTTTGGCCATATAAAAAAAGGAGGAAAAAGGTTGTAAAAGAATAATTATAAAAAATAAGGCATTGGAAAAAAAAAAAAAAAAAAAATTGAAAAGAAAAAAAGACATTAAAAATTTTTAAAAACACACAAAGGTTATATATATATATGGTTTTTTTAAAGAAATTATATAAGAAAGAATAAAAATTAAAATAAAAATTAAATTTAATGCATCTTACAGTGGCCGTACTAAAATGCCTTATAGTTTCAATTTACGATTGTAGCATGGATTGAATTGGCAAGCTCTACATTTATGAGTCTACGTTCGTCATCCGAAAAAGGAAATACTATTTGTCTTTTATTTGATTGTTAACATTAATTAAACCAGCACACATCTGTTCGGGAAGTAAGTGATAGTTGATCTTGCAAATCTACGTTAAATTAAAAAAGCAAACATCCATGAAAAATTTCGTAAAGTCGTCAAAGCGTTTAGTGAGTAGTAATTAATATCAGACAACAATAAAGTCAAAACAAAAAAAAAAATTACTTTCATAAAGAGACTTTAAGAAAACTGAAAGAGTTTTATTTAAAAAGTTAATATATATTATTATTAAAAAATCTAAAAATTAAATGAAATATTAATATTTAAAAAAATGAGGTGATTAAAATAACTCAAGACAAGAAAAAGGTGGAAAAAATTAAATTATTTACTAGTACAAATAGAGTCAACCATTGAAGAGAAAAAATGGAGTATAATTTGAACCAAAAAAAACTATGCATTTCATACATAACTCTACATTTCGGACCACATGTCCATTTTGTCGAACAGAAGGTCGGTATTCATCGATTTTTTAAAATCACACAATACTTTGTCCAAAATGTCAAATATTATTTACTTTGGAACAATAGAAAGGTAATAATCGGATGAAAGATTAAAAGATTAAAATAAGAAATCGCAAAAATTCAACAAAGCATCAGAAAAGAAATATAAAGATCTTGAAGATCGGTTTTATGAAGAAAATTTGGTGTCTAAGGGACCATAATAAAAAAATTACTTGAGAAGGTCAAGAAGTCCAAAGATACCAAAAAAAATTAAAGGAAGAAAATCAATGTCTCGAGATGAAATTCAACAAGAATCTATTAGGAAAGGAAGAAGAAAATTTTCGTTTAAAAACCCTTAATCAAAGGTTATTAGAACAAATCAAAAATTTAAAATATGAGAAAGATACTAAGAATAAAGTCAGCAATCCAGAAAGTGAAGAGATTTTACATCTAGGGAATCATAACCAAGCCCTTCTTGTGCAAATAAAGAAGCTTAAAAGCGACAAGAAGTCACTAAATGATGAGTTAGAAGAACTTACTCAAGAAGTATTGAAGTCTCTAGTTGTAACAGTCCAAGTTGAAGATAAAGAAACGAATATTGATCTAGTCAATATCATAACTCAAGAAGATGAGAAAACAACAGAAGAAAAACACACTCAAATGTTGCAGTGCAAACGATGGAAATCCTAAGTGAAGATTTTGTAACCAACCCAACAACACCAAAAGCTAAAGTAAATTAGAATATTGCCACACACATGATAAGGGAAAATCAAACCACGATTACTCCTCATCGACATCTGAATCACAAAAGCAGACAACTAAGTCAATCTATATATTTGAACCATTCAAAATGGAAACAACAAATTTATGTTGCAAGGAAAACTGAAGTTTATAGAATCCATTCCTATGATAACAATTCATTACAAAATTCCAATGATCGGAAGATTCCACAGAAGATTAATTTTATGATGGTCAAATCCATTTTCAGTTCGACAATTTTGTTTATCGCTCAGAGGATCATATTGTCTTGTATCAACAAAGATGAAAATTCTAAGACGAGAAGATATTCGAAACCAAAAAAGAGATCAAGCCCTTTCATCAATAAGCTTTGAGGACAAAGATTTTCGAAGAGGAAGGCAATGTTATGAATAAAATTATATAAAAAAAATGTAAAAATAAATAATACTAACAATCATAGTAGTGATTAATTAGTAATCATTAATTAGTGATTCATACTAAAGAGGCATGTCTAAATAGGACATGACCTTCCATGAAGAGGCGCCTGCCTAGGTATATATGTGGGCCTCATTTGTAACAATCTGATAATCTCACATCAAATCTTTTATATAATATTCAATATACAGTTATTATCCTACAATGGATGTATTTGTCTTCGAAGTGTTCTGAAGATTTATGTTACCTATACAAACTTTATTCGTTAAAATCATCTTCCAGTTCTCGTAAGAACTTTGGTAGAGCTCGACTCATGCATCCAACATGTTCTTAGTTGTATCTTTGCATGCAACATGAGGGTCTACATGATCCCGAAGTCCATCCAGGATCATCGTCTTGGTCTTGGCCATCTGCCTTTGGAAGAATCTCAACTTGTTTGGATCTAAAGGTTCTGCAACACTTTTCTCAACGAATTCCTTCAGTCCAAACTCATCCAGCAAGAACAATATTCAGAACTTCCAAACACCAAAACTTGAAGAGCCGTCCAATCCATCCTGCTCTCGCAATCCTAATCCTATGTGAGTTGTCATCTTGAAGACTTTGTTGATCGATTCCTATTCACAACTCTGATACCATGTAGAATTTCCACGAAATTTTGATCTGCTAATATGAACAATCTAAAAACATTTTTTCTTTTCACATAGACACAGAATTTCTCTACCAAATAGTAGCAGAATAAAACAGAAATAAAAGCACAATTCACACAATAGAAAAACATAATTTTTCTAGGGAACCCAACTAGGAAAACCCTTGCTTTAGAATTTTATTGAGGAAAATTGAGCAATAGATCTCTTATAAATACAAGCTTGTTTCAATTTGAAAACACAATGATTCTCCTACTTGTCCCAAGCCTGAAACCCCTGCTTATTCCTCCTTCTATGCGCACTAGAGGCTCCAATTCCATTGCACAATTCCTAAGGAAAGAGCTTCCTATTTCCTAGCACAACTCGAGCTCCTATCAAATATGGAATTTCCCTATTTCTATGTGCACTAGAATTTCTCTCCATAATAATTCACGCAAGAAGAAAACCCTTGGCTCGTTCCTCCACAAGTTCTCTTGCTCACAAACTCATGCTCAAGAATAATCAATACAAAGTATGCCTTTGATCTCCTTATAAGCACTTTGATTTGCTATTGTTAGTGAGTTTCTAAATTAGGAAGTCGAACTGGAGCTTTTCTAGTTAACAAAAGTTAATTCAACTAGTTAACTGGATCCTCCTAGAAGTAGGGGGCTAACTCCACTTGAACATTTAGTTCCCAACTTAACTCACACTAGAAGACATATAACTTCCTCCACAAACTTGCACTAGTCAAACTGCTTCTTGAACTTGTCCTCGTCACTGGAACTTGTGCATGATTAAGAAGATCACTAAATTGATTCCTTGAATTAAGGCACAAATCAAAGAATCCATTCTTTCGCTACTTTTCAACAACTACTTGGGAAACCCTAATTTTGGTAGCGCGGTCTCATTTTC
>APFE030695842.1:0-13437 GCA_000404065.3 Pinus taeda | reverse complement strand
GTTAAAACTCAATCCATGGACCATTGAAGAGTTAGATCCAACATTAAATATTGTAATGAGAATATATGAAATACACCTATTTTATATGTGCATTCATAAGAAACATCTGACAAACACATTTGGCAACTAGCCTTTAGTTTTTAATAAGGATGCATGAAGCATTATATAAACACAATGCAATCTTTTGGGAAGTCCAATCAAATGTGGAACATTACTGTGGAAGCGAAGTTAAGCATTGATTTTAGACCTAGTATGCAAATTTCATGGATTGTTGTAGTAGTGACATAAAAATGGACTAGGTCGGTTATTTCATATATGTCAAAGATATTTTAACTCGGAGAATGAAACTTCGATTTAGGCTATAAACCTGACTAAATGGTCCAAACCTAAAATTGTGACCCTTCCTTACAAATTGCATGTGCTACCAATTAATCATAGTTAAATGGTTTTAGATTCAATACGAGAGTAATCTTATGGAGGAGCTATTGGGTTTGGAAATCCACCACAAAACAAAGGCCAATGGGTTAATCTCCTAAAACAAGGTGTTAACATAGTTTGTCGAGAGGTACATTTTGCATTAGGGTATCCCGTAAACTGATATCTTTTTATGAGGAAGCAAAAACATGGAAAATGTTTGGTTAGGTAGGAATATATCTTGTCAATTTGGTCTAGCTTGAGTGATTAGAAGAGAAGGTTGTTAGGCTCTCCACCATTTCATGGATTGATATAGAGAGGAGACAAAAGAGGCTCTCTCTTGAGACTTGACTAGGTCATTCATAATAGTTGTGGTGTTGGTACCTTAACTTAGACAGAAAATGCCAAAACTCCATTGATGCACAAAATTTATTACTAAATCTACCTCAGAGTATGCCATAGTCATTAAATACGACATGCATGGTTTTACGAAGGAGGCCCTAAAATTTTAAACAATGAAACTTTACATTTGTATGGTCAACCTACATGGGGAGAAATGAAACTTTTTTTAATTAGATGCTAGCAAAACCTGGACACTGCTGTGTGGGAATATTGCTTGGTACCTATAGATTTCACAATGTCCTCAGTTGGTTGAGCCAGTAGGAATTGATTTCTTTAGGTGGATATTCCTGGTACAAATGTTCCCTTCCTTGTAAGACCTTGATAGGGGTATATAGATTCTTGTCAATAGAATGCATATTTGTCTATATAGTTGTCTATTACCTAATCATCTAAAGGAAAATTGATTACATGAATATGGGTTAGGCTGCCTCATAACTGTATAGTTGTTGAGGCTCAATTGTGATTACATGATCTTGGAATATTTTGAGAGTATATAGACTCTTCGTGTATTATTATTTCTCTTGCAGTGCTCTCAAGGCAACTGTTCCAAAAATAACAAAAAATTATCTTTTATCATTAAACAAAGATTGTTCTCCTTTAGAAATAGAGAGATATTGTCTTTACAATATCTTCTTTTATTTGTGGCATCTAAGGAAATCTTGAGAGTAATCTAGAATAGGAAAACTAGTTGGTTAACTTGTGACGAAGGTGAGTAACTGCTTGGACATTAACTTTTAAGCCTGCCACATTCTTCTAAGAACATTCGATTGAGAAATATTGAAGGCTTCAACCACATTGATTATGTCATAGAAGTTGGAAGAACCAAAGGTGTCATGGATGTGTAATTGCTAACATTATGAAGAAGATAGGATGTGTGTCTTTCAAGGTACATTACCAATCATAGCGCAAAAAACAAATTTTACCACTAATATAGTTCATCGGGCATGGATATCAATCAAGCCTAGTTAGCCTTACTTTCTTGGTAAGGAGATGAGGCTTCATGTTTTCCACCCTGTTTTCCCCAAAGAAATCTATTCTAGCAGGAAAAATTATTCATTACTCTCCGCTTTTACAAGCAAACACTTGGTAAAAAAGGGATTTCACACCTAGGAGTTTCTTGTAGGATAAAGGGAAAGTTGAGTGGGTATCCTCATAGTAGCTGCATTGGTCTTATTAGCATTACGCCACTTTTCATATGGGCCTTCACAATAGAGAATCACCAATACACTTTGTTGATTTGTTTTAAAAATAAACATAACACACAATAGATTTCTTTTGGCATGCAATGTTGTTGTTAGTAGTATGATTGTATTTGTCCCACATGTAAAGCTAACATGCATTAAATTTCTTTCACCTTGCAATATTTTTATTGGATATGTGCTTGTGTTTGGGCTAGAAAATATGCTAGATTTCTTTTTCTTTGCAATATTGTTGTTGTCAATTTGATTGTTTATCATAAAAGGAAATATAGCAAGTGTTAGATTTCCATCACCTTTGCAATGTTATTGGAAATGTTGTGTTTGTGTTTGGGCTAGAAGTTGTGCTAGATTTATTTTGCTATGCAATCTTGTTGTTTTCAATTTGGTTGTTTATTATAGAAGGAAATCTAACATGTGTTAGATCTCCTTCACCTTGGTAATGTGCTTTTTTTGTGTTATAAGGAAATATAGCATGCACTAGAGCTCTTCTGGCATGAAATGTTGTTTTCGGTAGTATGCTTGTATTTATGCTACATGTAAAGCTAGAATGCGTTAAATTTATTTTACATTGTGATGTTATTATTGGAAATGTGATTGTGTTTGTGCTACAATAAACTCTAGAATGTGTAAGATTTCTTTTAATTTGAAATGTTTTGTGAGCAATATGCTTCTATTTATGTTAGAAGGAAATTTGGCATGTGTTGGATTTCCTTCGCCTTAGAATATTATTATTGGCAACGTGTTTGTGTTTGTGCTAGAAGGAAATCTAGCATGTGCTAGATTTATTTGACCATGTAATGTTGCTTCTAGCAATATGCATATGTTTGTAGTAGAAGGAATGATATTGATTGCTAGATTTCATTTGAGGAAACAATGTTTCATTACATACAATATGACTACCATAATATTTTAATTTTTGCATCTATATTACTTTTTCATAAGTTGTGTGTTTTTGGGAAGATATAAAGTCACAATTTACATGGTTCATCCTTTTAATTACAAGTTACAATTTAATTGTTGTTATAGAATTGATACAAGCTACATGGAAAATATAATTTTGGCAAAAGTGAACTATGTTGATCTCCTTATTAGTGATCAAGTCATTGGGCTAGGAAGGGTCGAATCTGCAAAGTTTGGAACTTATTATGTTGGAGAAAGGGTTAATTCTTGTTATGCTGCAATTTTGATAATTGATGTCACTCAACCACATTTTATTGATGACGATGTTAATGAAGGGGACATACATCCAAGGAAGATTGTGGATTTGGGACACCACATAGGTAAACCAAAATATTGAAGCATGTGTTATATATTATTTATACTATAATAAATGTTCTTTTTTTTAGTAAATATTAAGCTTATTTACATTTGTTTATAGGTACAATGTTTCTTCTACATTTTCTATTGGATACAAGGTAAATCTCCCACAACATGGAGTGCAGGTGAGGGAGGGCTCCATATTCAATAAAAATCTTAGGCATAAAGTGCATGGAAAGATGGTAAAGAAAGGATGCATAGCGGTTAAAATTGAAAAGTTGTTAAAACATAATGCTCCTCTACCACATCCAACAGGATTTGAGCATACACTTGGGGGTGCATTAGAAGCTTATGAAATTTGGCCAGAATCAGATTGGAGCCTCATTGTCATGATCATGCCATAAATATTCCCCATGATAGGGTTAGATTCATATGTGCAAAGGTTTCTCTTACACATGAATGCATGGGAACAAGCATGTGCATAGCCAAAGGAATGCTAGTTAATGTCCACGAGGATGACATTGTTGAGGGTGAAACACTAGGTGAAATGGATCTTGGTGTTTTTCTAGAAGAGATAGATGGAATTTGTAATATATATAGAATTGGGGATAAGTCTATACACTATTTGGTTAGATGGCCAATAAATAAGTTGGTGGACAAGAAAGGTGTGATATTAAGGATCAAGGAAAAGTTCAAGGAGCCAACCAAAGAAATGGTGATATGGGATGTTATAGAGGACACAAATCCCTTAAATAAATGGGATGGGTACCTTTGTAATGAAAAATAGAAAAAATCAATTGATATGCATGTAACAAGTCAATATAAAAGGATTAAATGAGTTATGGATACAAAAAAAATTGCAAAATGTCAGAAAAAATAGATGAAGAGAAATAAATATGACTTTTGGCAGCAGATGTATGTTGTAGAAAAGATTGTCTTGAACATGTGGATAGGAAGGCCATTACAGGTGCAATAAGGGGTATGAGACAAATAAATGCAAATGGTATTAGAGAATTTGTCTTGAAGTCACTCATGTCAAACATAGTCATGTCAAAGGGCCATGGCCATGGCCATGGCCTACCACCTATTGTTAGAAAATTAAAGGACATGCGATTTAATGGGAATATTATCTGTAAGAAAGCATGGTATAAGATAGATAAAATTCCTCAAAGCACATTCTATAACTACCAACATTATTTCCAACATGAACAGATCAAAGCTATTCATGGTAACACCAACACATGCAAAGCATGAGCTCGCACAGCGGCAGCCATAGAAATATTGCAGAAAATTGTAATGGATAATTCAGATTTTTCACCAAACTAAACATGTCAAGTTGAAGAAGATGGAACATCTGCTCCTTTAAGATTACTTCCTTCGACTTACACAAAAAATTATATGTTAAAAGAGATCAATGAGGCTCTTAAAAATCTCAATTAACCATCAATATCACAACCAACAATGAGCAAGATCCGGAATACTAAGTTTCGAGATGTTGCATTTTGAAAGAACACCAACTTCAATAAATGCAGTGAATGTATTATGTTGAAAGCATAAATGAAGTTAGCAACTACAAAATAATTTGAAGAAAATGAATGAGGTAGGTTGAAGAAACATAACAATATTGTTATGTGTGGAATGTATTGCTACTATGCCCATAGAATTATGTGAGAGTAGTTTCCAAAGGAGTATTTGAGCATTATCCATGGTAGAATGGACAAAACAAAGACCTCAATCCCAAGGCTATGTGTCAAATCAAAATCTATTGTAGGAACAAATTTAGGTTTGTCATTGAGAGGTATGATTACACATGGGCATAAGGTGGGAGGTTTTGGTCATTTCTCCCTACCGTTTGTCCATATGGGATCAAATTTTAGTATTGCATCCCTTGCAAAGTGATTAAGTGACCTTGAAGGCCCACAAATGGATATGTGCAGTGATCTACTTTATGAAAGTGGAATTTCAAGAAAGCCACTTACAAATGCATTACTTGACACCTCTATTTACTCAAAATGTCAAGGGTACAAGCATGATTTTATATATCATGGAAGTTTAAAAAGTCAAAATGTTGATTTTAAACCTCTTCCTCCACATTTGTTGTTACAATTGGACAATGCAACAAGTGATAATAAGAATCGATATCTTTTGATGTTTCTGTCATTGTTAACTGAACTTGGTGTCTTCATCACTATTGAGTTTGGGTTCTTGCCTGTGGGGCACACCCATGAAGACATAGATGGAACCTATGGAAGAATGTCTTCCAATCTAAAAAGTAAGGATATTTATTTTTTACCTTAAATGATGGATACATATCGCGTAATTGAAGAAAATCGAATGTTTCCACCTACACTTATTAACATGGTATATGACTTCAGAAGTTTACTTAATGGATACATTAAGTAGGGAAGAAATCCACTAGTTGGACATATTAATGTTCAATACTTCCAATTTCTTATACTCATTGATGTTCCAGTACTAAGGTACAAGGAATCAATTAGAGATATTGAGTTTTCAAAACCAATTGAATTATGGAATATAGATGATGAAGGTAAACCTATAATTCCCATAGGGAAGCCATATTCTTAGTTTACAAACAAATTGATGTCTATTTAAAAGAAATAAAGGAAGGGATAACATCATACATAAAAATGTGGAAAGACACTATTGGGAATGAGGATTCACAAATTGTTATAGAGGAATGGAAAAATAATGTAGTGTATTGGGAAAATGTTCCTTATACATTAGATGGAATCTATAATTATCATAGAATAATAGATGGAAGTGATTCATCTTCTGAGGATTTTTGGCCCAAGAAAAGGCACATTGTTGATGTTGATCGTAATGCACTCCAATTAATCTCAAGTATCATGGATGGCGATTTTGATAATGCGATAGATGAACCAATATATGTTGGACAAAAATGCAACAAGCCAAAGCCAACATTCAATCCGATGATTAATTTTGAGAAAGGAAAGACGTTGCTAGTTAGATCAGGAAATGAGGATGTAGGAGAGATGATTTGGATGGAAAAATCCATCTCAAATATCTTTAGGGATAATGAAAGTGGGAATCTTCATGTAAAGGCTGACTAGTGGAAGCCTATGTCAGGGAAATACAATGGAAACTTATTAGAGCGATATTTGGTACCAAATCCTGATGACACAGGACTTGGCTCTATTCCAATTAATACCATAGTGTGGGCATGGATGCCAAAGAAAGAAAATTGCAAGAAGACCAAGATAAATAAATATGGTGTAGAAGCCATTCTTGATCTTCTTGAGTGAATATCTTAAGAGTAGGTTTATATGATTCATGAATGTAAATTTTTTTTGAAGGATCTATTAATATACATTCAGACACACTTTTCCATATTTGTTGTATATCAAATATTCTCTTCATATTATTTTTGAAGGATTTTTATATTATTTAATATTTTAATGTAATGATGTGTTATACAAATTACATGACAATGCCATAAAATATTTAAGTTTTCAAGCTTTATTTGACCAACGTGACTTCTCAGCATATCAAATATGCATAATCAAATTCAATAATGAACCTAAAAACATTCTTCTAAACTTTGTCTATTAAAACAACAATGGAGTACCTAATTAGTATTCTATTTAATATAAACCATTTAAACACTTAATGAATAAATGCTAGACACTTGATATAATGTTTGAGGTGAGTTTTCCTTAATTTTCCTTATAATAATTGATATAAATCAAATTCGTTATTTTGTTGCACTCTAATTTATAAGAAAAAACATTTTGAATTATAAAATATTTCCTCTTATAGATTTTGAAGTGGTGCCAATATTATACTAGTATAATTAATTTGTACTCAACTTAGGAAAAGTAGTTAGTGTCAATTTAAAATGGTCAATGATAGTAAGAAAAACAATATTAATATATTTCTAAATAACTTTATAGGTAAGATTTTTTTTACACAATCTAGTATTCATGATTGAAATTTAATACATAAATATAAATTTCAATGATAATATAAATAATGTAAGGAAACTAAGTTTTAGATGAATGTTAATATGCTCTTTTCAATATAATATCTTTAAACATTATAGGAATAAAAACTAAACATTTGTAATAAAAATCTTAGTCATTTTTCTCTCTTTCTTGTTGTATTTGAAAATAATCACATTGTACTACTTTGTTACTATTCTAATTCATGTTTGATTTTGATCATTAAAATGATTAGTAATTGAGATGAGATGCTCATTTTACAACCCAATATGAGGGGATGTGTAAGTTTGTCTATCCGCCTATGCCCCTTTAAAATAAAAATTATGTTTTAAATAGAAAAATATAAAAATGAAAATTTTGTAAAGTAATTAGAAGTAAAAAAAATGTGTGAATTAGATGTTTAAATCTTATACTTTTTAAAAATATTTAAGCTAGAGATACAAAGAAAATATTTCAAGATTTATGTTAACTAATTTATGTCAATATCAACTTCATATATATCTATATATTAAAAAAAAAGTTCTATGGTTAAAATTTTATTTGGTCTTATATATACTCTATTTAGCATTCAAAAATATAGTTTCAACAATGAAAAATAACATGTTGTATCTTTCACACTAAAATTGTTTGCACGTGAAGAAATTTGATCCCTACATCTGCACTTAAAATGGATCTATTATGCTATATATTGGACACATTACTATGATCATTTGTCACTAAATAACAGTATACTCAATATATAGCTTGCATATTAATCTATTATTCATTAAGTAAACCTCAACCAACTTAATTTTTAACATAAAAGTACAAATAATAAATAACAAATAAATTATGCTAGTACTCACATTCAACATTTAATTTGATCCTAAAAAAAAGTTTTCTCCTTAACTCTAAAATGGCGCAAACTTCCTACGATAGTATGTAATGATGATGGTGATAATGACGATTATCGTCCACTAAGACCAAATATGCTATATAACAAGGTAAAAGTATATTACTAAAAGTTATTTTGAATTTTATTGTTATGCTAAAAAAGCATTAAAAGAAGTGTTTCAAGATCATCATTATTTTGTTTAGTTAATCAATGAAGAAGATTGGTAGCATCACAAATATTTTGAAATTTAATTCCAATATTTTAAATTGTGCCAACATTGTCTCTTAGTAATAATTGTAACTTAACATATACATGATATTTACTAAATCGGATTATAATTAAGTGGGTTAATAATAGTTACATACACATCATTATTTTCTTAAAATAACCTTAAAAAACTTATCTTTTAATATAAACCATAAAAGATATTAAAATAGATAATGTAAGGAATCTAAGAATAAGATGTGAAATATTTCTTTTTTAGGTTTATATAAATTTGTTTTATAAAGTTTATCATGATAATTTTTACACAAAAAATGGTGAATATCTACATTAAAATTAGTGAACTAAGTGACTTTCTAATTCCTTATTTAAAAAAAACTTAATCTAGTGAATGTTCTAAATAATGTTACATATTGGACACATTACTAAGATCATTTGTCATTAAATAACTTTATACTTAATATATATCTTGCATATTAATCTATCATTCATAAAGCAAGCCTCAATCAACTTGTTTATTAACATAAACATACAAATAATAAATAAAAATGAATTATGCTACTAATAACATTCAACATTTAATTTGATCTTAAATTTAGTTTTCTCCTCAACTCTAAAATGGTGTAAACTTCCTACAATAGTATGTAATTATGATGGTGATAATGATGATTATCATCCACTAAGACCAAATATGGTAAATAAGAAGGTAAAAAGATATTACTAAAAGTTATTTTGAATTTTATTGTTATGCTCAAAAATCATTAAAAGAAGTGTTTCAAGATCATCATAATTTTGTTTGGTTAAGCAATCAAGAAGGTTGGTAGCGTCACAGATATTTTGAAATTTAATTCCAATATGAGTATAAACTCGATGATCTATGAGAGTTTTTTAATTTTCAACCATATTACTAGTGTTGCAAAGGTCATAGACTTTTAAATTGTGCCAACATTGTCTTAGTAATAATTGTAACTTAACACATACATGATATTAACTATATCAGATTATAATTAAATGGGCTAATAATAGTAACATACACATCATTATTTTCATAAAATAGTCTTTTACTATAAACCATAAAAAAATATTAAAATAGATAATTTAAGGAATCCAAGATTAAAATGTGAAAGATTTGCTTTAGCAAGTTTATATAAATTTGTTTTGTAAAGTTTATCATGAAAATTTTTACACAAAAAATGGTGAATATCTACACTAAAATTAGTGAACCAAGTGACTTTCTAATTCCTCATTTTGAAAAAACTTAATCTAGTTAAAGTTCTAAATTTTAGATCCACTGAATACTTTCAAATTTAATGAAATATGTGTTGTCTCCCTATATACATGTTTATGTAGACATAGATGAATTTCATGATAGGTAAATCAGTGTATTAGGTTGCTTTCTTCAAAGCACCCGTGCTCTAGAGATGATAGAACTTCGTTTAATGATGACTTGAATTATGATTATCCACGATATGTAAAGTTTTTGGAGGAAGTGATGTATTCAAATAGAGTTTCAAAGCAAGCAAGGATACTCGTATGAGAATCTTGTTTTTAAATACATGCTTCAAAATCTTTAAAATGTTGACCGGTAAAACAACTTTCAAGCTTCATTTTATTTCATATTTTTCTTTACGAAAGGGTATGACCAATGTAGGTTGTACGTGGATACGAGGATGAATTCTACTGTGGATACAAGGATGTGGACACCAGTGGAATGACTTGCTTAGTCTTGGGCAACATCAAGTATGGAAACAGATGATAGTCTCATGGAGTGGGTATGTGACATTTTGTCCCATTTTCATTTTTCCTATCATTTGTTGTTCGCATCGGTTCTAATAGTAAGTTTTAATTATTTATCTTTTTGTCATTTATATCATTAACATTCCATGTTTCCTAGGAAAAGTAATATCTTCACTTTCTTTAGATGAGCATGTTGTAGGATTAGGATGTTCCCAATGAGTTTTGGACATTTGTCCAATATGCCTTGTTGATTTTGGATTGTAATTGCGGGTTATCACTTTAATTGTTATCCGATTTGACATTTGATTGATAACGAAATTCCATGCTTTTATAAATTATTTGAATGTTAATTTTTAAAAGTATTTAAGAAATATGTCTTCAGTAGCCACACTTCAAACAATGGATTTCCCACTACTAGTTTTAAGGTTTGGGCTATGTATTTGATTAAAGCTTCTGAAGATTTATATCATATCTCAAGTTTCAGGTTTGGGTTATTTATTTGGTCAAAATTTCCCAAGATTTATATCATATCTTAGCCTTTTGAAATTCATGCATTCATGCCATTTAGATGTAACACATCAAGACAAGGATTAGCCCTATTAAGCTCACCAACTCTGTTGTTGGGTTGTGTTATATTCTTTCCACGACTAGCCCATGTAGTTAATCGGAGGGTTAGAGGGGGGGCGGAGCACCCCCTTCATTGCACCAATTTTGTAGCCTGGGGGGTTCACAGGGGGTTTGAGGTGTACTTGTAACCCCACTTTATGGGGTCCAATGCAATGCCCCGAAAATTTTTGGTTTTGGACCCTATGTTAGGTTGGGTGGACCCACCTATGATTTTGTGCATGATTTTCTCACATGTTTTGGATGAGATGGTTTTCGGTCCATGCTATTGAATACGATGGTTTTCAGTCCATGGTATTGGATGCTTCAGCGTGTATAAATATGTATTGTAACATTGAAAGAAACATGATGAAAAATCAAGCTGGTAGTCACGGTTTTGGGATCCAGGGGAAAGTATCTATGTATATCGTTTTATGTGTTATGCTCTCGCATTGTTTATTTTTTGTGTTTTAGAATTCATATGCAAGTAATTTATGTACGGCGTTAAAACATACACTTGGTATTAGAGCAGTTTTGGCTTTAAGGGGGATGCCTTTGTTGCTGAGGGGTTTCACTCAGGCCTGTGGTAGGCCCTGTTCAGTGGGAGATCTACGAGGTTGATTCTAGTGGTGAAAGAAGATGGCGAGAAGTGGAAAGATAGAGATCAAGAAATTTAATGGTCAAAGTTTTGAGTTGTGGAAACTCAATATGGAGGATCTGTTGGTGGATAAAGGTCGGTGGATCTAGGTAGATCTAGGTACTAAACCAGCAAGAGTGTCCGATGAAGAATGGAAGAAGTTTGATCGAAAGGAAAAGTGAACAATATGATTATGTGTCTCAAATTCAGTATTGTTGAATATATCAGGGGAAGCTACGACGAAGGCTTTAGGGGATAACTTAGGGACTTTGTACCAATCTAAGTCTCTACTGAATAAATTGTTCCTACAAAAGAAGTTGTATAACCTGAGAATGAAAGATGGAGACTCGGTCACAGAGCATCTGAATGCATTTAATACTATGCTTAGTCAGCTAGCATCTATTGATATTAAAATGTTAGATAAAGATAAGTGCATCAATTTGTTATGTTCTCTACCAGATTCGTGGGATAGTATGGTTATTGCAATAGGTAGCAATGCAACTACCTTGCAGTCTGATGAAATTGTCTTAGCCTTGCTGAGAGAGGAGATGAGATGGAAAAATATTGAGAACCAGAATGGTGATGCCTTGTCCATACGAGGACGGTCCCAGAACAAAACCAAAAATAAGTCATCGAGTGGGAGATCTAAATCTAGAGGGAGATCTAAGTCTCCAGAAAAACTTGTAAAGGTGGTGTGCTGGAAATGTGGAAAGGAAGGGCACTACAAAAGGGATTGTAAATTAAAAGCTCCTGATAAAGGAAAGGGATCTGATGATGCTCCTTCTGCAGGGGCGAAAACCACCTTAGATGAAGGTGGGGATGTGTACTTGGCTTCTTCAAGTACACATGTAGATCATGAGGCATGGTTGATTGACTCTGGTGCATCCTTTCACTTTACGCCCCATAAAGAGTGGTTCTATGAGTATGAGAAATATGATGGTGGTGATGTCTTCTTAGGGGATGATAGGAACGCTAAAATCATTGCCCGTGGAAAAGTAGAGTTGAAGTTGCAAGGTGGAAGGGTTAGAACAATTCTGGGTGTTCTGCATATTCCTCCAATAGCCAAAAATATCATTTCTGTTAGCAAGCTAGATGACGCACGTGTAAAAACAATGTTCGAGAAGGATACCTACAAGATGATTTGAGAAGCACTGGTATTAATGCGGGGAGTTCAGATTGGAACTCTGTAAAAGCTACAAAGGTAGCACTATTGTTGACGGGTGCAACAGTTCCATGGTTCCTAAAAGTGGAGCATAAAATCTAGTGGTCTCTGGAGAAAAGACCATGTTGTGGTATCAAAGGCTTGGACATATTGGAGAGAAGGGCCTTCGAATACTTCATGGTAAAGGTATGGTAGAAAGTATGAGTAATAGCTCTCTAGATTTTGATTTCTGTGAAAATTGTATATATGAGAAGTAGAATCGGGTGAGTTTCCCCTCCGGTGGTAAGAGGGAAAAATAGATATTAGAGCTTGTGCACAGTGATGTGTTTGGACCTGTGAAGGTTCCATCACTGGGTAAGTCTATCTACTATGTATCATTTATAGATGACTTCTCAAGGAATAAATTGATATATTTCCTTAAGAATAAATCTAAAGTCTTTGACAGGTTTAAAGAATTTAAGGCTCTAATAGAAAAACAGACAGAGAAGAAGATAAAGGTGTTGAGGACAGATAATGGTGGAGAGTTTTGCCGTAAGGAATTTGAAGAACTCTGTAAGAAGTGTGGTATAGCACAGTAGAAGACTACTCCATATACACCTCAATAAAATGGAGTTGCAGAAAGAATGAACAAGACGTTAATGGAAAGGGCAAGAAGCATGCTCAGTGGTGTTGGGTTAGGATAGGAATTTTGGGAAAAGTTGGTGTATACTGCATGTTAACTAGTCAACACGTCACCTTCCTTAGCATTCGAGGATAAGACTCCACAAGAGGTATGGACTGGTAAGAAACCGTCTCCTTTACATCTGAGGGTATTTGGATGTGATGCATATGTACATGTTCCAAAGGAGAAATGAACCAATTTGGATAGTAAATCTGAAAAGTGCATCTTTATTGGGTATAAGGATGGTTTAAAGGGTTATAAGCTTTGGAACCCAGTCACACGGAAGGTT
>APFE030695822.1:9746-31380 GCA_000404065.3 Pinus taeda | reverse complement strand
TCCTTGCTCTAGGTTGCTGGAATCTTCTTGCCTTCTTATGATGCTACCTGTGCAACAATATAAAAACCACAAACTCTCTAATCTTCAAATCAAATTAAGACAAAACATATCATCTCACCTTCAAGATCACTGCATGATCTTATTCTACCATTTTCCTGCACTTTGAATGGATTGTTCTCTATTTCCTTGCATCTGAAATTCTTCCAATATTTTGCTATACATTATCTTTGTGTGCCTACTACTTGTCAGATTAAAATTTGATCTCCTCTTTCCTGCATACACATCTTAAAACATAACTCTGTTCTAAATTTTCAAAGATCTTTTACATAAAATTTCCTTATTCTGTTCTGATATCATTTGTTTCAACCACAATTATGCTCCGATACCAAAATGATCCTAGCCTAAGCCGACTTTACCCACAGTATGCATATAAAATTGCATGTCACTGGTCCCAAGCCTCAATCACCTAAACCATGGTGAAAACCTTCTTAACCCAAGGTTTAATGTTCTTAATTAAATCTCATGCGGAAACATTATATTTCACTAACCACAGTTTGACCCTTAATTAATCCTTTCCATCGGGACTTTATACACCCTCAAACTTTAGTTAATCTTATGCCCGCGCATATTAACCAAACCCCATTCTTTATCTTTGGTTATATTCAACCTTAACCCATAAAACCTTTATCCACTTTATTTCTATTATAATTATTACATAATAGAAATACTCCACAAACCGTACATAAACCTTACCTTTCTGCCAATCCACGGCCTTTACACATTTCTTGACGCTTTACCTTTATTGCATTCATCCTCCATCGTTGATTTCACTCCATCAGATCAACAATTGTCACATCGTCTCACCACTTAACCCATTCGTCCATCGGAACTCAAATCATTAACTTGCGTTCATAAATATCTCAGGTTCGTTTAGGCCCAAGCTTTTTTTACTTCAATCTCTGCCATTGATCTCATCATCTAATCCGACGGTTGATGATTCACTCGATGAACCAAATTAATTGGTGATCCTCCACCATTTGATCAAGACACACTTGATCCAACGATCAATAGCGATATTGAACGGAATCTTGACGAAGTTTACCCACCCTTACGAAGCCGATAAGGATTGTAAATCCTTAATCTATAAAAGTTTGGGTCCATTATGAGATTAACGTCCGATCACTTTATGAACCGATATCCGTTGGACATACGAGGTCATAAAATCTATGACCTGTGGGTATTCAACTAGCACATGGTTTAAAAACACCTTAATCCCCCACAATTGACTGTGATCTAAAAGGTTGAATATGAGATTGATGGCTAGGAGTGAGTGTGGAGCTTAAACCATGATTAAGAAATCCATTCACTCCTACCTCCCATAGCTGCTAATCATCGTCAATCTAATGGATCTGTCAGTCTGACGACCTAGATCTACTCCTCCGTCAATTTTTTCTGACATTAATATCCATTGATCTCAAGGATCTGACGGTTCTCGTTCATCGTCACTTCATTCCTTTGACCTTTACGTGGTTTCTCAAAGTTCTCTATGGTTTTGGGTTTACTTCAGGGTTTCGGGTCTTTAGTTGTTCTGCAACACAACTCCCTCTTGAGCTTAACTCCACATGCTCTTAACACAATCACTCCTAAATCTTGATTGTGATCCTTCGAATGGATTCAAGCGATCCATTACGATCATTCATATCATTCTTCTTTTCTTTGTTATGCTCGAACTCCACCTGCAACCTCTATTACATAGAACTTACTCTAGTTCACACACAAGATCAGTTCAGCCCCAGTTTTAGCATTGCCAGATTTGAAGCAACCATTTGAAATACAAATAGATGCAAGTGACTACGCCATGGATGCGGTTCTTTTACAGCATGGTAAGCCCATTTCATGTCATTCTGAGATTTTTAATGGTGTTGTTATTAACTATCCTACATATGATAAAGAGCTTTATGCATTGGTGAAAAGTGTGAAGAAATGGAAGCATTACTTAATGGGAAAAGAAACCATTATTCACACCGATCATCAACCTTTGCAATAGCTACAATCTCAAACAAAATTGCAGCAATCAAGGCACTTTCGTTGGATGGGATTCTTACAACAATTCCACTTGGTAATCAGGTACAAGAAATGTATTTATAACAAAGTTGTTGCTATGCTTTCTAGATTGCTTGTTAATGTAGCCATTTTACTAAAGAATCATTATGTTTTGCCTAGAAGTTATGTTGAACAATACGCGCATGATGCTGACTTTCAAGAGGTATATTCAAACTTGAGTCAAGGCCAACAAGTTGAGGAATTAGACTACCATGTACATGATAATCTGTTGTATCATTTGGGAAAAAATTTTGCACCGCGGAGACAGAAAGAGTAAATGTCACAAAGCAAGTGCACACTTCTCTTATTGCTGGACATTTCGGTGTAAGTAAAATAGTGGCAAATATTCAGAGGTATTTTTATTCACCTCATATGCTTGAAAGCGTGTCATGTTTTATCAGGGGTTGTTCATTGTGTGCAATCAGTAAGCCTAGTAATAGGAAAATAGGATTGTAAACACCACTTCCAGTGCCTTCACGTCCATGGGAAAGTGTTTCTATGGATTTTGTAGGAGGTCTTCCTTTATCAAGAAAAGGTCATGATTATTTCTACATAGTTGTGGATAGGTTTGGCAAGATGTGCATATTAATGCATTGTAAAAACAAATTACAACTAAACAAATAGCTTAACTTTTCTTTCAAAATGTATGAGTTCATTTTGGATTATCTACTTCTATTGTAAGTGATCGTGATTCCCAATTTGTTTGGAATTTTTGGTCAAATTTGTGGAACTTGATGGACACCAAGTTGAAAAAAATAACCTTCCATCCACAAATATATGGTCAAACTAAAGTGATAAATAGGATAGTTATTCATTTTCTAAGAGGATATCGCACCAAACATCCTAAGTTGTGGGATGAACAATTGCATTATATTCAGCATGGTTACGACCGAGCAAAACACTCTTCTACTCTAACTTCGCCTTTTGAGGCATGTCTTGGTTATTTTCCTAAATCACCTTTGGATTTCATCTTTGAGAAAGATGTAGATGTAGATGTACATACCGACATAGACAGAGCAAAGAAATTCATTGAGAAAATTTAGTTGATTCGCCAAACAATTAAAGAACAACTAGAAAAGAGTCAAGGCAAGTACAAGGCAAGGCATGATAAGCATCGTGTGGATCATCAGTTTCAAGTAGGTGATGAAGTTTGGATTTAAATTAGCAAGGAAAGGCTTCAAGGTGAAGGTAAAAATCTTAAACCAATATGTTATGGTCCATTTAAAATTTTGGAAAAGATTGGTAATAATGCTTTCAATCTTGATTTTCCTTCATATATGCAAATTTATTCTGTTGTTAATGTTGAAAATTTGAGATTATATGAGCCTCCTTTGATTGGAGATCAAGGAGAAAGTGTGCAGATTCCCTCTATTGAAAATTTTTCTCCAAAATTCCTTGATGAACTTCAGCAAGACACTATACTTGACAGAAGAACAAGGACAATAAAAAGGGGAAATGTTGATTATCTTCGAGTGGGTCTCAAAGGTACAAATCCATCAAAGGCCAAATGGATTGAAGAGGGGAAGGTGAGGGAATAATACCCTCATCTGTTCAATAGCTAAATATAATATTTTGGGTTCCAAAAGACTTCCAATGGGGAGGAGTGATCAGGTGCTCAAAATTATGCTCAAAAATCAAAGTGTCACAATTTTGTTAAACTTAGCTTCAGATCGAATATCTCATCATTTTGAATCCAACGGTGTGAACGACACTCAAATCTGAGCTTGTATGCAGAAGTTAGAGCAAGTCAAAGTTCAGGTTTAACTTGGACACGTGACAGGATTGGATTACATGACAAAGGTCCCAGCGAATGGAGAATTTCCAAGTGGCAGGTTGCCATTGGGTCCCGCGTATCACATATCAGGGAAAAAATAGTGGTCGTGGCTTAAGAATCGGCCCCCAGCAGTGCTGATTTGCAATTTGCGACATCACATATCGCATATCAGAGGAGTTAAGGTAATCAGCCCCTAGAGCAGTTAGGGTTGTGATGAGATATATTGTGATCGCAGAGTCAGGTTGCGATTTGCGATAATCCTAATCACATATCGCACCAGTACCCCACCGATATATATTTTACCGAGGGACTCCGTTGATGCGATCTGCAGATGTGATATCATTTCAAAGTTCGTTGGATCGCCAGATCACATATCGCAATGCGTTAATTCCTGAATATAAGAATCACCCCCCGAAAATCCGATTGGGATTTGTGACAGAGTTACGTAACCGTGGCCTTTTCTGCCAGACCGACCACTTTATATGTGACAACTCAGCCATAACTATGAGATAGGCAGGGAATATAGTGGGACCGCTGATTTTAGCGGAACTGCCAGAATTAACTCAAGATAATGAATTTAACTGGAAGCAAGCATGATTTGGAGGAGAAATTGTGGAAAGGCTGACAAAATTCATAACTTCTTCAGTTTTTCACCAAATTAGATGAAAAAAGAGGCTAGATAGCCATTTTTTAGTGTTATGAACTCATTGAGACAAGTTTCAGAGGCATTTGAGCATTGTAAACACACTTTTTTTGTAATTTTAAGCATACTAGAGAGGCCCAAGCATTGGAAGTTGGACCAAGGAGACGTAGCCAGGAGGGGTGAACTCCTCATTAAATCTCTTTGTTGTGTGTTGTATTTTGATGTCCTTTGTTGTTATTTTTTTTTATGTTCAGCATATATTTTATGCTAAATTATTTATAACATTTACATAAGAATCTCTCATGGGAATCAGCTAATTAAGAAAATGGTGAATCCTTAAGCACTTGATAAGAAAATGATAAGCATCTTAGGTTTTATTATGAATGGGGAATTGGCACAACATTACTAATATTCTCCATTTCAAATCATCCTCCTACATGCTTTGGCCTTCACAACGCAATAGTGTTGTCATCCTTGCATTAATTTTGGTTTCCTCTTCTTGATTTATGTTTTCCTTAAAAGAGCATGGCGCTTTTCCTATCATCTAATTCCTCTTAATGGCATGTCGTATAGCCAATTAAATATGCACACCTAATAGCCTATTTGTTGTCATAACAAATTATAAGAAATCCCAAGCAATTTTCCTTCCTCAAAGCTCTGGAACCTATGTCCCAATTCTCAGGCCTTTTTAATTGATAATAAAAACATATGAATTGGAGTTTTTTCCTTCTTGCATTAAAATTGCACCAAGGATGATAGTACTCGGTCTGCAATAGGCGATGGAGCTGTGAGCCAGTTTGAATCTCCCGCGCCTCTGCCCTCGCCCCCAGGCTTTGCCTGGTCGGGCCTCTGTCGTTCTCGTCGTTTAGCGCGGACCCCACCTGCGGGGAACCGGCCGCTTGACGGTTTGTCCCTTCTGCCGTTCTCAGCGAGCCTGCAATGGCAGGATGTGCTTCACCTCCTCCAGCTTTAGAGACCCCAGAGGAAATCTTTGCCTCTCTTTTGTCAGAGCCATCAGATGCCAGACCCCGTCCCTCATTATCAAAGTTCATAAAAAAGCTGGATGAGATCCCTGAGGTTATCCTCCCTCCATCCCTCCCAAGGAAATTGACAATAGCCTTAGCAGAAAGAGGTCTTGTAGGACAGTTCACTGGACTCTAGCCATCCCCAAGAACTGTTCAAAAATGGGTGGAGCGCAACTGGAGCACAATGATCCAGGGAAAGATCGCCATCAGATTCTGTGGGCGAGGATACTACACCTTCCTGTTCGAGTCGAAAGAAGATAAGCACCTCATCTTCCGCAATGGACCTTACTTCATGGACACAAGAGGTCTCTATCTGAATAGATGGACCCCGGATTTTGATCCGGAAATGGACATTCCAAGCGCCGTTCCTGTTTGGGTGCGCCTCCCCCATTTGCCCCTGCACTGCTGGGGGGATGAATCTGTCAAAGCGATCGAAAACGCAATTGGAAAATACATAGACAGATCGGAACCAAGGGAGAACATGCACGCATGCGCAAGGATCTGCGTTGAAGTTGATCTCGGGAAAGGACTGCCAGAAGCCATTAAGTTAAAGGTGGACCAATGGATGCACATTCAGCAGCTGGATTACGAACAGTTACCCTTCAAATGCAAGGTATGTCACGAGTATGGTCATTTTGCCAATAGATGTAGCAAGCTAAAAGTAAATGAAGTAGAACATAACGAGGAAAATGCTGAGGGATCATGGGAACAAGTTAAAAGGAAAAAGTCCTCCGCTAACCCGGGCACTAGCTCCACAGCCCCTCTCACAACAAATCTACCCCCCCCTCCTCCCCCTCCTTCTTCAGCCTTCCCCTCCTCCTCCAACCCCTTCGAATACTTAGCAGCTGAAGTCCCGTCCTCCCCTCCTCAATCCCCTCGCCCAGCCTCTCCTTGTTCCAACCCTCCTCCCTCCCCCCCTCCTACCATCGAAAGAATCCTCACTAGAAACAAAGCAAAAGAAGCCAACCAGCCATCAGATCCTCCTAGAAAAGTTGGTAGGAAAACGAATAAAGAAATAAGGGATGAAACAGCAGCTAAGGAGATGGCAACCGGTACTCAGCAACCCATGGATTCATTCTTAGGCAAGCTAAAAGGGAGTGGAGAAAAGGCCAAGGAGAAGTCAGGATCCCACCCCACAACTGGTAAATAATGAACTTGGTCTCTTGGAACTGTAGGGGGATGGGATCTTCCTTAAAGTTGAAAGCAATCAAGGATCTTATAAATCAGGAACAGCCAGACATTCTTCTAATCCAGGAGACCAAAACCACCGAGCAGGATTTTCTACTTCAAACCCAAAGATTCAAAAATTACACAGGCATATCAAAAGGCTCAGATGGGGCCTCAGGAGGTATAGGAACATTATGGAACAAAAACAAGTGGGAAATCATCAACTCACAGCTATGCAACTGGTGGATCAGAACAGATTTAAAGAATAAGAACACACAAGAAGTTTATTTCATTTATAATATATATGCACCTAATCATTACAGAGACAAAACCAGCTGTTGGAACTCCTTAGAAGCGGATCTCTCCTCCATCCACAGCAGCTGGATAATTCTTGGGGGAGATATGAATCTAATTAGGTAGGTGGAAGAAAAATACGGTGGGAATTTCCACGCAGACCCATCGAGGGACAAGTTAGAAACTATCATTCAGCTCTTCAATCTAATCGACACCCCTCTGTCGAATGGCAAATACACATGGACCAATAAGAGAGCAGGATCACACAATATAAAAGAGAGGCTGGACAGGTTCCTAATCCAGGAAGGGGTAGCAGGTAATTTCCAAGCAATCAGGAGTCATATAATCCACGGCACAGCTTCGGACCATAAGGCAGTGGTCCTCACCTTGGACAAAGGAATAAACTTAGGCCCCCTTCCTTTCAAATATAATAAGTCCTGGGACATCCATGAAGATTTTCGCACTCTTGTACGAAAACAGTGGGCAAATGAAGTATTAGGCTCGCCACATTTCGTATGGGAAACAAAGCTAAAACAACTGCGGACAGTTATAAAGCAGTGGGCGAGGGAAAAGGAAACCTCTGAAAGGAAAAAGAAAAATGACCTGTTAGTGGAGATGGAGAGCTGGCACAAAGAAAAAGAACAAACTCAATACACAGCAGAGGATTTAGAGAAGGAAAAAAATCTGTACAAGGAGTTATATCGGCAAAACCGTGTGGAGGAAGAGGAACAAAGAATGAAATCCCGCTGCTTATGGTTGAAAGTTGGGGATAAAAACACTTCTTTCTTTCACAATAATGTCAAGATCAGAAGAGCCAGCAATCAAATAGACAAAATCAAAGTGGAAGGGAGAGAGCTGAAGGAACAAGAAGAAATAAAAAACGCAGCCTTTAATCATTTCAAGGCTCTTCTCTTGGCAGATTCCCAACAAAATGACACCGATGCATTTCTTAGTGTAATAGAGAGAAAAATAACTGAGGAACACAATAACAAGTTGGAGCAAGATCCTACAGTAGAAGAAATCAGAGAGGCCACCTTCAGCATGCAGCAAGACAAGGCCCCGGGGCCGGATGGTTTTACAGTCGCTTTCTACAGGCAGCATTGGGAAACTATAAAGAAGGATTTCGTGAGAATGGTAAAAAACGCCTTCAGAAATCATAAGTTGGGGGACAACACAAAGTCTTCACACATAGCTTTGATTCCCAAGGAAGCAAACCCCAAATCTTTTGATAGATTCCGTCCCATTTCGCTCTGCAATGTCTCATACAAGATCATAACAAAAATAATTGCCAACAGGCTAAAGAAATTCCTTCCTCTTTTAATTTCTGAGAACCAGGGCGGCTTTGTCCCAAAGCGGCAGATCATAGACAATGTTATATTAATTCAGGAAGCCATCCACAGCAGCCACAATAGAGGAGAACGCGGAATGATCATCAAGCTGGACATGGCCAATGCATTTGACAGAGTGGATCACTCCTTCTTAAGAGCAGCCTTAAAAAAATTTGGTTTCTCCTCCAACTTTGTTAGCATCATCAGCGGATGTATCTCCAATCCTTGGACCGCCCCGCTGATCAATGGTCGCCCCAGCAAATTCTTTAGAAGTTCCAGGGGGCTAAGGCAAGGCTGCCCCCTCTCCCCTTTCCTTTACATTATCATGGCGGAAACTCTGAGTGTTCATTTAGAAAATCTCTGCAACAAAAGAGAGATCACGGGCATATGCATTGAAAGAGGAATAAAGGAGATAAATCATTCGTTATTCGCGGATGATACTTTATTAATTGGGGGAGCTTCCAGTCTGATGGCTAGGAGGTTCAAAAGAGTATTGGATGCATTCCTCCAAGTATCTGGGGGCAAATTGAACAACAGGAAATGTAAAATTTACACTTGGAATGTCCCCTATCAGATACAACAAAGAATATCCCAGATTCTGGACATTCCACTACAAAGAAATTGGAGCTCATTTTCTTACTTGGGTTTGCCTCTGGCAAAGGAACAAATCAAAGCAGAGGTCTGGAAAAAACATATCGAAAAGATGAGAGGTCTCCTCCAGAGCTGGGGCACCTCTTGGCTAAATCTAGCTGGCAAAACCATCCTTATAAAGGCTGTCCTTTCAGGCCTCCCAATTTACCAATATGCGGTAATCATGGCGCCTGCCAGTACTCATAAACATATGGAACTTATAATGAGAAGTTTCCTCTGGCAGGGGGGAAAACAGGACACAAAGAAGTTCAGCCTCGTCAGTTGGGACCAAGTCACTCTTCCTTATGAAAAAGGAGGCCTTTCCATAAAAATACCAAGCCTTTCCAACCAAGCTCTGGGGCTCAAACTGATCTGGAAGATCCTCTCAGGAAATGGCTCGTGGTGGGTGGAGACAATAAAAAGAAAATATCTCAGAGGTCCAAACTCCAACATCCTCAATGAACCAATAGTAGACAGGCCTTGCACTCCGATGTGGCGTCTCATCAAGAAAGTTCTGCCCCATTTCAGAGAAAATGCCTCCAAACTCCCAGGCAATGGAAAGAACATCAAGATATGAGCAGACAGAATAATGAACTCCAACCCAAGAAACCTTCAACAAGAGCTCAGGCCTCTGCAAGATTGGATGGAAGAACGAAAGATAACCACCCTGTATGATATTTCTTCTTGGAATTAAAATAGATGGCTTGATTGGAAAGACCTACATCTCCCTCAGGACCTCAAAGACCTATGGCTCAATCTGAAGTCTTCACTCTCTGGATCCGCACCAACCAATAAGGAGAAAGATGATAGATACATCTGGGACACATGTGGAGGGTCCTTCTCAGTAAAAGAAGGGTATAAATCTCTTCAAAATATAACTCCTACAGCAAATTGGAACCTTCACACAGCTACCTGGAAGTCAGAATGCCTTCCAAAGATAAAACACTTTAACTGGACCCTCTTAAAATGGAAAATTCTTACAGCTGAGAACCTGAGAAAGAGAGGAATCCAAGGCCCCTCGATCTGCTGTTTCTGCCGAGCAAAGGAGGAGTCCATTCAGCACTCCTTCCTTCTCTGCCCCTTCGCCCAGAGTTGTTGCAAACAGTTAACAAGCCCCTTGGAAGTTCGAGGAAACCATGATCAGATTCACAATCTACAGAAAAATTGGAAGAAAGACTTCCCTCATTCTAGAAAAGGAAAAAATAATCTAATTAGAGTGTGGAAGTGCATTCCTGCCACCCTATGTTGGAACCTCTGGTTAGCTAGGAACAATCACGTCTTTAACAACAAACAGCCAAAAATAGACAATGTCATAGCAAAGACAATTGCTAACATTTCTGAAGCTGTCAGCGCAAACTTCATAGCTGCCCCAGACCAGACGAGCTGGGCCCAAGAAGAAAGAGAATGGTACAATAACTTCAACATTAGCCACTCTCAGAATCCTCCCCCACAGAGCAAAGCACATCAGAAGCAATCCAACTGGAAACTCAGGGGAACTAAAGAAGAGATAAGCCAATGGATCCTCACTCAAAATCGCCCTCTTCTCTTCTTTGACAGTGCATCAAAGAACAATCCCGGAGCAGCAGGAGCAGGAGGCATAATTAAGGACCATAACGGGATTTCCATCTACAGCTATGAATGGGGTCTCGAGACAGCCTCGAATAACGCAGTTGAAGCCTACAGCTTGCTGCTAGGCACCACAATCCTATCCAGATTGGGATTAAGGAACGTCATTATTCTCGGGGACTCGACCATCATCATCTCAGCCATGATCACAGGTAAAGAATTCATCAAAGAAGGCCTCAACAACATTAGGACGAGGATCACTAACAATCTCAGAAATATGGGTGAAGTAACCTTTATGCACGTGCTAAGAGAAAATAATGCAGAGGCGGACTCCTTAGCAAGCAAAGCAGTCAACAGGCAGCAAGGACAGGTTCGTGAGAATGAAAGAACCTATGAAAGGGCGATCCCATAAGAAATCAAATTGTCAGACAGAACATCAGAACAGCTCCCTCAGAACTTGTCATAACATCAATCACCTCATCGGTCTTTCATTCCTCGATCCTCCATTCTCCTTCACTCCGCCGTCTTTCTTCTCTTCCTTCGATTCCATAGCAATGCATCCCCATTCTTCTCGTGATCTCCCCTCTGACTTTTCAGGTAAACGTCCTCTCAGCCCCTTCGGAGAATGCATTTCGAATCTTAAGCGGGATCCTCCCTCAGTTCCCGCAGTTAAAAATATCCCGCCCTCTCATCATGAATGGTCTCCCTCCTCCCTTTATATCCCCTCCCCCTTCCCCGATCTCTTCAGAAATCCTCTGCCTCTTCAGTATCAGATAGGAAGAGCTGTGTGTCCTGAGCGTGGTAGTGCAGTCCACTGCAGCGAAAGAAATCAGTGCGTTCACATATCTCAGTTGTTTCGCCCTCTTGATCTTCTCTTTAGCAACAAGCAAGGCAGACAGCAGAGCTACAACGATCAGTCGGTCATTCATACAGTTCTCAAGTATAATCCAAGTCTTTATCAAACTGTTCGTTCACTAACTCGCTTTTCCACAGTCATGGCAGAGAATAGACAGCAGCAAGAGGCCTAGGAGGGAGAAGAGCAGCAGGGGAATCCGCTGGATAGAGTGCTAGGAAATGACACCGGCACTCTATGCAAAGAACATTGTTTTATGATTGCCCGGTTTGTAAAACATCATAACGACCTCAGAGATGATTTTCATGCCGACAACAGATCCAAGCGAAAAAAGCTTGAAAAACAATAGAAGGAAATCGAGGGCCTTAAGGAAAAGTGCCAGCACCTGGAGGAGGCAATCAATCATATCAAGAACCTCACGGAGAGCATGCAGGCAGAAACTTCTACAAAGGCAAGCCAAAAGGACCAGCAGAAGGATGACCAGATGGAAGACACAGTGAACCAGTTTTGGTGTTAATCTCATGACTAGTAAAGTTTGTCTTATAGATGGCATGTTCGTCAGACAGTACAGTAGATATCTATTTCAACATATTCTCCTCAAGTTAAACTCTCAGAATTCAAGGGTTGTGTCCCGGTTTTGGACTTCTTCTCTTCTTCCCCTTCTTGAATCTTATGTAGCAGCTTTTGCTTAGTGCAGTTTTTATAATATATGAGTAGACGATCTTGTAAAAAAAAAAGAAAAACATATGAATTATTTATAATGAGGGGGAATCAACCTAAGGTTGTCACATATATTGTTCCAAGTGTTGATATTGTGTAGGGGCATTATAGGCTCTAAAGCTTCATCCACTACAACATCATCTAAGGATGTAGCATGTGAAAGGGGCAAGTTCAAATGGAACAACCATCCTCCATCCTTGGGTCATACATTATGGAAAAGGTGGATGCTATGCCATCCCTAGATATTAAAAATTAGTAGGTAAACCATCTCTTTTATTTCATCTATTCAAGGGCTATCATATGTAGACTAAATGGTTATTAGCAAAAAACATGTGCATTGCATCAATGGATATTCACATCCTAAACACAAAATTGTGACATTTATCTCTACTCCGAGGGATTTTGCATTGTCTAGTTTGATACCCATGAGGATCTTGACAAAGTGCTAAACAAAGGACCCTGTTTTTGGGGAAGAGTGGGCCTTTTCATAACCTTGTGGTTTTTGAAATTTCATCCCATAATAAAGGTGGTCACAAAGATGTCAGGATGGGAGAAGCTTACAAATTCACTTCTCACTTTTTGGCATCATAATGTTTTGGAAGACATAGGGAATAGTCTGGGCATATTTAAAAAACAAATAATGAGTGGATTCAGAAAGGACTAATTACATTTGCTTGAATCTACACTAAAATAGACCTAAGATGTTGGGTTGTGTTATATTCTTTCCATGACTAGCCCACGTAGTTAACCCGGGGGTTAGAAGGGGGGCGGCGCCCCCCTTCGTTGTGTCGATTGCATAGCAGAGGGAGTCACAGGGGGTTTGAGGAGTGTAGGTGACCCACTCTATGGGGTCTGGGACAGTGCCCCAGAAAATTTTGGCTCTGGACCCTATGTTAGGTTGGGCGGACCTACTTATGGTTTTTGCATGATTTTCACACATGGTTTTGGACGCGATGGTTTTCGGTCCATGGTATTGGATGCTTTGGCATGTATAAATATGTATTGTAACATTGAAAGGAACATAATGAAAAATCAAGCTGGTAGTCCCGATTTTGGGATCCAGGGGAAAATCTCTGAGTATATGTGTTTTATGTGTTACGCTCTCGCATTGTTTATTTTCTATGTTTTAGAATTCGTATGCAGGTAATTAATGTACGGGGTTAAAACCTACATTTGGTTTCAGAGTTGTTTTGGCTTCAAGGGGATGCCCTTGTTGTTGAGGAGTTTCGCTAGGGCTTGTGGTAGACCCCATTCAGTGGGAGATCTGCAGGATCGATTCTGGTAGTGAAAGAAGATGGCAAGCAATGGAAAGATAGAGATCGAGAATTTTAATGGTCAGAGTTTTGAGTTGTGGAAACTCAAGATGGAGGATTTATTGGTGGATAAAGATTAGTGGATCATGGTAGATCCAGGTACTAAACCAACGGGAGTGCCTGATGAAGAATGGAAGAAGTTGGATCGAAAGGCAAAGAGAACAATACGATTGTGTGTCTTAGATTTAGTATTGCTAAATGTATCAGGGGAAGCTATGGCGAAGGCTTTGTGGGACAAGTTAGGTACTTTGTACCAATATAAGTCTCTGGTGAATAAACTGTTCCTACGGAAAAAGTTGTATAACCTGAGGATGAAAGATGGAGATGGTGACAGAGCATCTGAATTCGTTTAATATTGTGGTAAGTCAGTTATCGTCTATTGATATCAAAATTTCAGATGAAGATAAGTGCATTAGTTTGTTGTGTTCTCTATCAGATTCGTGGGATAGTCTGGTTATTGCAATAGGTAGCAATGCAACTACCCTGCAGTTTGATGAAATAGTCTCATCCTTACTGACGGAGGAGATGAGATGAAAAAATATGGAGAGCCAAAATGGTGATGCATTGCCTGTATGAGGATGGTCCTAGAACATAAACAAAAATAAGTCATCAAGTGGGAGATCTAAATCTAGAGGGAAATCTAAATCTCCAGAACCTGTAAAGGTGGTGTGCTGGAAATGCGGAAAGGAAGGGCACTACAAAAGGGACTGTAAATCTAAAGCTCCAGACAAAGGAAAGGGATATGATGATGCTCCTTCTGCAGAGGCAAAAACCACCTCAGATGAAGGTGGGGATGTGTACTTGGCTTCTTCAAGTACACATGTAGATCATGAGGCATGGTTGATTGACTCAGGTGCATCCTTTCACTTCACTCCCCATAGAGAGTGGTTCTACGAATATGAGAAATATGATGGTGATGATGTCTTCTTGGGGGATGACAGAAAGGCTAGAATTGTTGGTTGCGGAAAAGTAAAGTTGAATTTGCAAGGTGGAAGTGTTAGAACACTTTTCGGTGTTCTGCATATTCCTGCATTAGCCAGAAATCTGATTTCTATAAGCAAGCTGGATGATGCAAGTGTAAAAATAGTGTTCGAGAAGGATACATGAAACATGGTTCAGGGGGCACTGGTATTGATGCGGGGAGTTCGAATTGGAACTCTGTACAAGTTGCAAGGTAGCAATGTTGTTGATGGGTGCAACAATTCTGTGGTTCCTGAAAGTGGATCAGAAAATCTAGTGGTCTCTGTACAGAAGACCATGTTGTGGCATCAAAGGCTTGGACATATTGGAGAGATGGCCTTCAAATACTTCATGGTAAAGGTATGGTAGAAGGTATGAGTAATAGCTCTGGATTTTGATTTCTGTGAAAATTGTGTATGTGGGAAGCAAAATCGGGTGAGTTTCCCCTCTGGTAGTAAGAGGACGAAACAAATATTAGAGCTTGTGCACAGTGATATGTTTGGACCTATGAAGGTTCCATCATTGGGTAAGTTTGTCTACTATGTATCATTTATATATGAATTCTCAAGGAATACATGGATATATTTCCTTAAGAAGAAATCCGAAGTCTTTGACAGGTTTAAAGAATTCAAGGCTCTTGTGGAAAACCAGACAAAAAAGAAGATAAAGGTGTTGAGGACAGATAACAGTGGAGAGTTTTGCAATAAGGAATTTGAAGAATTTTGTAAGAAGTGTGGTATAGCACGGTAGAAGAGTACTCCATATATATCTCAGCAAAATGGATTTCAGAAAGAATGAATAAGACGTTGATGGAAAGGGCAAGAAGCATGCTCAATGGTGCTGGGTTAGGACAAGAATTCTAGGCAGAGGCGGTGGAGACAGCATGTTACTTGGTCAACAGATCACCTTCATCAGCATTGGAGGATAAGACTCCACAAGAGATATGGACTGGTAAGAAACCCTCTCTTTCACATCTGAGGGTATTTGGATGTGATGCATATGTACATGTTCCAAAAGGAGAAACGAACCAAGTTGGATAGTAAATCTGAAAAGTGCATCTTTATTGGGTATAAGGATGGTTTAAAGGGTTATAAGATTTGGAACCCAGTAACAAGGAAGGTTGTGTACAGTCGAGATGTGGTGTTCAGAGAGGTGAAAGATGTTATTTAACATGAAGTCCAACCAAAGGAACCTGTGAAGATAGAGTTTGAACTAAAGGAGGAAGAATCAGACTTTGTAGCAGAGGAGGAATCAGAAGATGAAGAGCCACAAACTTCGGGTGTGAGAAGACCAGTTCGAGAAAGAAGGCAGCTAGAAAGGTATAGTCCATCTGCTTTCTGTTCAAATTTTTCTTTATCTATTACTAATGATGATCCTAGAACTGTGAAGGAAGCAATAGATTCAAAGGATGGAAAACTCTGGAAAGAGGCCATGGTTGATGAAATGGCATCTTTGCACAAAACTGAGGCTTAGGATCTGGTGGCGCTGCCGGTTGGAAGGAAACCCATTGGCAGCAAATGGGTGTTCAAGAAGAAGACAAATGTAGAAGGAAAGGTGGAGAAATACAAAGCTCGGCTGGTAGCAAAAGGTTATTCCCAGGTGTCGAGAATTGATTTGGGTGATAATTTTTCTCCTGTTGCCAAGGTAACTTCTATTAGATTACTTTTATCTGTTGCTGCTACTTTTGATTTTGAGGTAGAACAGATGGATGTGAAGACAGCATTTCTTCATGGGGATCTGGAAGAGGAGATCTACATGAATCAACCTAAAGGCTTTGTGGTGAAGGGTAAGAAATAACTGGTATGCAAGTTAAAGAAGTTATGTATGGGTTAAAACAGTCACCAAGGATGTGGTATCAGAAATTTGATACATTTATAAGGGGACTTGACCTCACCAGAAGTAAAGCAAATCACTATGTGTATTTTAAATTAAATGGTGACCATGTTATTTATCTGGTCTTGTACGTGGACGAAATGTTGATGGTTGGAAATGACAAAGAAACTATCCAAGATTTGAAGACCCGGTCCTCCAAATTCAACATGAAAGATCTTGGTGCTGCAAACTATATTTTGGGCATGGAAATTAAAAGAGATCGGACAAAGAGGAAGGTCTGGTTAAACCAGATCAAGTATGCCAAGACAATATTGCAGAGGTTTAATATTCAGGATACTAAACCGGTGAAGGTTCCTATTCCTGTAGGTGTAAAGTTATCTGCTGAACAGTGTCTCAAGACACAAGAAGAGGAGGAGGACATGTCCCGTGTTCCATATGCAAGTGCAGTTGGTAGCCTAATGTATGTGATGGTCTATACTAGACCAGACATTGCACATGTAGTGGGAGTATTGAGCAAGTTTATGTCAAAACTAGGGAAGGAGCATTAGACAGTGGTGAAGCGAGCTTTCAGGTATTTGCGTGGCACTAGTAATTATGGTTTGTGCTAGCAAGGAAGACTAGGATTGGACATAGTGTTGGATATTCGTGGCTTTGTTGATGCAGACTAGGCTGGAGATATGGATCAGAGAAGATTTACAAGTGGGTACGTGTTTAACCTATTTGGAGGTGCAATCAGTTGGATGAATAAGAAACAATCTGTAGTGGCATTATCAACTATAGAGGCAGAATACATGGCAGCCTCTCATGCAAGCAAGGAAGCAGTTTGGTTGCAGAGATTGTGTTCAAATATGGGGTTATTACAGCGAGCTATAAGGATAGACTGTGACAGCCAAAGTACAATTTTCTTGGCAAAGAACCCTGCATATCGTTGAAAAACAAAGCACATTGATGTTCAGTATCACTTTGTGAGGGATATGATAGAAGACAAAAAGGTGTTGTTGGTAAAGGTGGACACTTTGAAGAATATTGCAAATGCACTGACAAAATCCGTGAGCTCTGAGAAGTTCCCTTGGTGTAGAGAAACAATGGGCATTGCAAGGCTAGATAAATGACTAAGCTCTCTTGTGGCCCCCTATGGAAAGAAAACAACAAGTGGGAGAATGTTGGGTTGTGTTATATTCTTTCCACAACTACCCCACATCGTTAACCAGGGGGTTAGAAGGGGGGTGGAGCCCCCCCTTCGTTGCGCCAATTGCATAGTGGGGGAAGTCACAAGGGGTTTGAGGAGTGTAGGTAACCCCACTCTATGGGGTTCGGGGCAACGCCCCAGAATATTTTGGTTTTGGACCCTATGTTAGGTTTGGTGGACCTACCTATGATTTTGTGCATGATTTTCGCACATGGTTTTGGACGCGATGGTATTCGGTCCATGGTTTTGGACACGATGGTTTTTGGTCCATGGTATTGGAGGCTTTGGCATGTATAAATATGTATTGTAACATTGAAAGGAACATAATGAAAAATCAAGCTGGTAGTCCTGGTTTTGGGATCCAGGGGAAAACCTCTGTGTATATGTGTTTTATGTGTTATGCTCTCGCATTGTTTATTTTCTATGTTTTAGAATTCATATGCAGGTAATTTCTATACGGGGTTAAAACTTACATAAGAAAGGGTCTTCGTGATCGCCTAATGCTAAAAAATGGAACATTTCAATGGATCCAAAGTATAGACTGAAAGAACAACATTCAGATGTCGCACATGCTTTCAAAAAGGAAACTTGTAGGATTCTTTTCCATAGGCCCAAAAACCCCCAAGGAAGAAAAAGGGGAAAGCCTTAAATACAAAAGGTTGGTAGCATTTTGATCCCATATATTCAAAGGGTGAAGAAGAGTAGGCCACACATACCCAAGACAATAAGAATACCCAAAATATTAAAGGTACATCTCAACCAATGCAAAATGAACAAGATAATGAAATGAAACATGGGATGGGGGGTACAAAGAGAGCATAGGTTTCTGACAACTCAGATTCAGACAAAGAACTCCTGATGAAGACAACAAGAAACTAATTGGAAATGGTTCCAGTGGATCCCAATAGAGAGGGATAGAAGAAGATGAAAAAAAAGAAAGGCAAAAATAAAATTTAAATGATTATTATCACAGTTAACTTTAATAGTTCTTATGTAATGTTTTTCCAGTTTTTTCCTTTGCTAATAAGTTGAGAGGCTTATCTTACTTAATGTGTTCAACATCTACATAATTTAATTTTGTTCCTTGTTTAAAGTGGAATAAAATTATAGGTTTTTCCCTTTGGAAAAATAATATGATTGTTATGTGAAATAAAAATTAAGTATACTCTATGAAACTCATGCTACAAGTTAAGCGATTCTTAATGATCTGAATGGAAATTGGCATCCACCATGGGTATTCATCAACCCATGGTATTTATCCACTCATCGAATATACCCATGGTATTGTAAGTGGTATCCACCCATGGTATTGTAAGTGAGATCTATCCATGGTATCTACCCACCCATGGAATCTACATGTGGTATTATAACTAAAAAAGACCATATGTAACAAGTTGCATTTTGTAAAAGGGCATATTGTCCACCACATTGTAGCTTTCATGGTTATTCTCTATTTTAATAAAAAGTTTATTGGTGGTTTTGTTTAATGTATGTTCTCCTATTTTCTTCTTAAATTTAAATTTTTCATATTTTGCCCCACCCCCCAAGATCCATTTCAATTTTTTAGATATTAGGGGCCTCCCCCTCAGATCCGGATCAGTGGTATCAGATTCAGATTACGACTCCATGGGAATGAAGGTTTGACACATATTTCAATTTCAAAGCTTTGTGGCAATATTCAAGAAACTTCATGCACGTGCTATGACCTTCACAAAGCACTTTCTTTGGCAAAGTGGGAAGAAATGTTTTTTTTTTCTTTTTCGCATGAATTTTTTGGGCAACGAGTTTGCAGATCATATATGAAACTTTTGGTGCAAAAAAAAAAAAAACAATTAACATATTTGGATTCCTTGTGAAAAATACCCAAATTCAAAAAAAAAATCGGTTGAATTGGAGTTCGGATGAGGTATATATCGTTGATTTAAAATCAAGTGCATTGCAAACATTTTTCTGATAGCAATTGGTGGACGGCAAATCTCCTATAATTTTTTGCATTTTTTGTACATAATTTCATAAAAATGATAGCATGTTTGAGCTCCTATTGAAAAATCACCAAAAAAAAAAATGGTTGAATCGGAGTTCGGATGAGAGAGATATCTTTGATTTAAAATCAGCTATATTTTCAGAACTTTTGTGATGGCGGGACAGTTGCAGTGTGAATCTGAGATTCTGGATTGTCCAAATAGGAATTTCAATCACATGAGAAGATCAAGAATGGTCATTATATTTCCAAAAACATGTTATAATAAAGATTCTAAGTTATATTGACCGATTTATGCCCATTTCAAATTAGTTTTTATATTTGGAGTAGCATTCGGAGCGGGTTCCCTTTTGAGATGTGCCCTCCCACCCCGCTTTAGTAGGCACCTGCTTCATGTTCATTAGTTGCAACATAGCAACATCTTGATTGGGTTCTTTGGAGACGTTCCCTCCCACCCCAAGTTATGTAGGCACTTGCTACTTCATCAATAGTCAACATCACAATTATGGGTCAACCATACAAAATCCTTGTCATCGAAGTCCATTTGCTAGGTCGCACATTATTAGTATCATAGTTGGTCACAATCATTATAGGGTATATCTATCCTCGGATATTTTTTTCACAGTTATGGGTCACCCACAAACCCACACTTCATCGAAGTCCATTTTCTAGGCTGCACATTGTCAGTATCATATTTGGTTACAAGCATTACATGGTATCTCTATCCTCAGATCTTCGTTCATCCCAGTTATGGGTAACCACACAAAACCCTTCTCTTCAGTGGTGCTTCATATTCAAAAAAGGATTCTTAGTAGGGAACTTCGCGCAATGGGGACCATTTCTTCTTAAGGAGGGAGGAATGATCTAAATGGAAATTGGCATCCACCCATTGTTTCTCTACACCAAGAGAACTTCTCAGAGCTAACAGATTTTGTCAATGCATCTGCAGTATTCTTCAAAGTGTCCACCTTTACCAGAAACACCTTTTTGTTTTCTATCATATCCCTCACAAAGTGATACTGAACATCAATGTGCTTTGTCTATGAATGATAAGCAGGGTTCTTTGCCAAGAAAATTGCACTTTGGTTGTCACAGTCTATCCTTATAGCTCCCTGTACTAACCCCATACTTGAACACAATCTCTGCAACCAAACTGCTTCCTTGCTTGCATGAGTGGCTGCCATGTATTCTGCCTCTGTAGTTGATAGTGCCACTACAGATTGTTTCTTACTCATCCAACTGACTGCACCTCCAAATAGGTTAAACACATACCCACTTGTAGATCTTCTTTGATCCAGATCTCCAGCCCAGTATGCATCTACAAAGCCACGGATATCCAACACTCTGTCCAATACTGGTCTTCCTTGGTAGTACAAACCATAATCACTAGTGCCACACAAATACTTGAAAACCCGGTTCACTGTTGTCCAGTGCTCCTTCCCTGGTTTTGACATAAACCTGCTCAATACTCCCACTGTGTGTGCAATGTCTGGTCTAGTATAGACCATGGCGTACATCAAGCTACTGATTGCACTTGCATATGGAACACGGGACATGTCCTCTTCCTATTCTTGTGTCTTGGGACACTGTTCAGCAGATAACCTCACACCTATAGGAATAGGAACCTTCACTGGTTTACTATCCTGCATATTAAACCTCTACAGTATTGTCTCGACATATTTCCTCTGGTTTAACCAGAGCTTCCTCTTTGCCCGATCTCTTTTAATTTCCATGCCCAAAATATAGTTTGCAGCACCGAGATCTTTCATGTCGAATTTGGAGGACAATTGGGTCTTCCAATCCTGGATAATTTCTTTGTCATTTCCAACCAACAACATATCATCCACATACAAGACCAGATAAATAACACGGTCACCAATTAATTTAAAATACACACAATGGTCTGCTTTGCTTCTGGTGAAGCCAAGTCCCCGTATAAATGTATCAAACTTCTGATACCACATCCTTGGTGACTGTTCTAACCCATACAGAGACTTCTTTAATTTTCATACCAGTTCTTTCTTACCCTTCACCGCAAAGCCTTCAGGTTGCTTCATGTAGATTTCCTCTTCCAAATCCCCGTGAAGAAATGTTGTCTTCACATCCATCTGTTCTACCTGAAAATCAAAAGCAGCAGCAACAGATAAAAGTAATCTAATAGAAGTTACCTTGGCAACAGGAGAAAAAATATCACCAAAATCAATTCCCGACACCTAGGGAATAACCTTTTGCTACCAACCGAGCTTTGTATTTCT
>APFE030695816.1:0-16022 GCA_000404065.3 Pinus taeda | reverse complement strand
TATTCCCGGTAACACTAGTTGTCTCATGAACTATAGTTGTTCCATTGTTCATTATTCAATTTGTTGTCTTTTTCTCTATTTAGTTGCTGGTTTCATAAAAAAATCAGACCCCTACACAAGCTTACCCATTACAACACATAATACTCCCCAAACCATACTCACATACACAACCCCTATACCCTAAATTCTCAAAACCCTTCACTCCATCAAATCCCATTCATATCCCTATTCCATCCCACTCATTTTCTTTCTTTTTGAAAATCTCTTCATACTCATCACTCACCCACACTACCCCTTCTTTCTTCACTAGCATTTACAGTCAATCAAACCAATGGACAATGATTATGAAACTGGGAGGAGACCCTTCGTGACAATTCTAGGGACATGAATTTGCAGCAGAGGAAACCTCACAAAGGGGGTAAGATTATCAGGGAGGAACTCATCAGTATGAGCGAACTACATGCTTTCCCACTAGCCACCTCATGCTTTAAACATCAGTCATGTTTTGGGTTTTGTGAAATGGTAGAGAAGGTTAAGTTTCATCATGAATTAGCAAGGTTGTTTGTAACAAATCTGGAAAACAATGTAGTAAATCTTGTTGGAGTCACATTTAATTTGTCACCTACTATTATACGAGAGGCTACAAGCATTCCAGATGTAGGTGAGAAATGGAGCAAAAGACAAAATATTGACTGGGAGTACTATGAGCCTTATATTAAGGATAATACCATAGCAAAATCAGCAGTGTTTCCTTTCAAATTCTTGGAGGACAGGTTTGCTTCACTAATGCAGGTCATCATCAAATATTTTACTTGTGAGGGTAGGTTCTCCAAATTGTATGCTTATCATATTAGATTGCTGATGCACTTTACCAAGGTGAAAATAATGAGTATCCACTACTTCATACGCAAAAACATAGAGAAGATGGAACTTTTTGTAAAAGAGAAACCTTACCCATAGCAGCTCAATAGTATTTATCATTTCTCTGTAATTAAAATTGTTGTTTTACATCAGCTGAATCAGTTGGGAATTCCATGGGAAACCTTCATTTCTCATGAGGTGTTCAAAGGCCCTCAAATATTTTCATCAGTACATCAAGAGGAAGGTGGACCTTCAGGACATGAACAATCCAAAGAAACTGAAACTGTTGGGGTGCCCATGATTGTAACTTGTGAGAGAGGCAAGAGGAAAAGAAGGCCAAGGTCAAGATGACCTCCATTGAACAAGAAATTGAATATGGCTGAGAAACTTGGTTAGAGAGGGAGAACATTCACCTTGAGAAGTTGCTAGAGAAGGCCAACAAAGAAAAGAAAATGCTTCGCCATATGGCTTATCATTATTTGACTAGGAATAGGATATGCAACATGAGGATTCAGCAACTTAAGGCAAGATTAAGGAGGGCCTTAAAACGCAAAAATAAGGAGGATAAGCTTAAAATTTTCGCTGATGTTACATTAGCGCAACAAAGTAACCCATGAAGCAACTCTGAGCTAAAACTGGGCAAATTTTGAAACAATTTTGTAAATTTCAAATTTTTGAATTATGCAACACAGGAAATTGTGGTAAATGTGTAGCGCCACTGGCGCTGTACATTTGATTAGTGCATCCATAGGATAAATGGCTTATATATCTAGATTCCACATCAAGAGGACATTAATCCCTGAAAGTTTCATCTCATTTGGAGCAAAACTAGGTGACCTAAAGGGCCAAAAACACTCAAACAATGTCCTCTCTGCCACTTTTTGGACACACAGGAAGCAATCTTGGGTGAATCCAATTTTGAGGGGGAAAATCACCTCCAAATAAGAAAATTCAAGATGTTATAGAAACTAGACAGGAAAACCTATCCAACAAGCTATCTTGGGCCTGATTTGGTGGAGTGGAAGGCCTCCAAAAACTAGAAGCGGTGTTGTGCATATAGGAGATGGCGTTGCACATAGGGTAGATTTTGCCAGTTTTGCTCTAAACTTTGAATTTCTCCTAGTTTGACTATTAGTTGACGTTTTCTCTTCTCCTTGGTAAATTTGTGATGGTAATTGATGCTATGATGTGTAAATGTAATTTAAAAATGACTCTTGGGGGTAGATTCATCATTTTGAGGTGGTTTGAGGTTGAATGAATCAGTTTCCATGGTTTTAGGGACAAGCTGTTCCATTGCCTATATTCTTGTTCTTAGTTTAGATATGGTTGAAACCACACCTCTTCTCATGGATTCGACCCCTTATGGCTAGAATAGGTGGTTTGATGCCTATATTATGTACTTTCTTAGTCATTTGTAAAGTTTGGACTCTTTTGGAAGTGGTACACACATTCTATATTTGTATCAATGGATTGGCAAGGAATAAAACCAGGTTTTGTAGCTATTTTTGTGGGATTCCTGTGATACTGTGTTTTTGTATTGTTTCTTCTTCTGTAATGAGTTATTCTTATATTTTATATGTTTCAAACCTTTTCCATTCTTCTAAAATAAATGAATCAAGATAAATAGGAAAAATACATTGATAACAGTGCTTTGCCTTGGGAATGCATTTAGTTCTTAATGTTTTCAGCAGTTTGAAGAGGATTCATGGTCTCCACATGCCCTCCTCAACCCCTCAGCAGTCTTAAAACAACCATCTCACTCGATTACTAGTGCATAAACACTTATCTATCTCGCCCCACAGAACATGTCTGCATCCTTGATTCGATTTCCCAGACCTAAGCTGCCTGCTCCATTTGATCTAGCAACCAAACCTTCAAAATCAAACAAAAAATGCTAGAGCTACTATACCTAGCCTAAAATCTATTCTTATTTCAGTCATCTCCACTGATATTGACAAGGAGAGAGCCCTCTCTTGACCTAGTAGGGCTAGCTACCAGGTTAAGCATGGTTTGTGGTTATCCTAGGATTGCGTCCCTTCAGCCTAAGGTCAAACTAGGCTCTAACATAGTGGTGACCATACTAGGGAAATGTAGTTTTATGTTCCTCAAAAAAATGTATCAAGTTCATATCTGATTTTTGATGGTGGACAACAATCAAACATAGGAAGGCTGAAATCATTCACCCTGTGACTCTAAATCAGTTTCAAGATCAGATCTAAGGACTCCACTGGAGGATGAACCTAATCAGGAAAAACATGAAAGGACAATATGGAAAGATCAAGTATTCAAGTTGGAATTTCATCCAAGACATTATATTCTTGGTTATCAATTATTTCTTCTCTTTCCCTGAGAATGTCAAGAAGCCATTGCAAAATATATTGTATTTGAGACAAGATCCTAGACCTACATTTGATTCTTACCGTTTGAAGATTACGAAATATTCACATGTATGTGATCTTGATCAAGACCCTTCTTCCAAGTTTTATGACGATTTTCTTCAAAATGATGAGCCTAAAAAGACAAAGGTTGACTCTACACCTTTTGTACATATTCCTATACCTTGTAAAATTCTAGATAGATACAAGCCTCTGATTGTACCTCGTATATCCCATGCTTTCCCTAAAAATCATTACCTATATCTACCAAGATTGGATGGTGAATGTGATAACATCACTGCTGAGAGACATGTACTGAATTTTGAGTCTTTTCTTGACCTTTTTGAAGTTGATGAAGTGGATGTCAGTATTAGGCTTCTTGCTCTTTCTTTGCAAGGAAAAGTCAAGAGTTGGTTCAAAACCCTACCTGATGCGAGCATCTGATATTTCTAGCAATTCGTCAAAGCTTTCCTTGACATGTGGGTGGTTAGACAGAACCCTTTCTTGATTATAGAAGTGTATAACCAGCTAAAAAGACAACCAAGAGAGATAGTACAACAATTTTCTGACAAGTTTAACCAAGTCTATTTTTTTATGCCTGTTAATGTAAGACCTCCTCCTGGATCTGCTCTCTTACACTACCCGGATGCCTTTGATCCAAAAATGGAGTTTCAGCTGAGGGAAAGGAACCCTGCAACACTTAAAGAGATGCAAAATAGTGCAGTAGATGTAGAGGCTAATTTTCTTATCAAAAGAGCAAAACTGAAGGAAGAAGAGGTGAAGAACATAGATCCAGACAAATCGACATCTTTAGAGATAAAGCTCAACATTTTGGTAAGTGTAGTAGAAGAGATGATGCAAAATATCACCACAAGGAATGATTATGATGTTCAATACCATGGCTCGTCGATTAAAGAAGAACAAGTGGCAGATCCAAAACATCTTCTTTCTTATCCTAGTTGCCATAGATCTTATAGTGATTGTTTTATGGATCGGCTTGCAAAAGAGAGATATGTTGATCTGACATGTATGCTTGAAGATGTGTTTTTTTACTGATGAATTGCCTCAATTTGATCAGTACGATGATGATTATGTCCTCCAAACAGAAGCTAGTTTTGCAGATAAATCAGCAGTTGGTTTGTGGAAGGAGGAAGTTCACTTTAAGCATCCGAATACAGTGATCAGCCGATGCATATCAGTTATGGAAGTGAGGAGGAAAGTGAAACAAATTTTGAAGTAAGTGAAGGATCTTTTCCTTTTTGTTTTACTTCATTTCAGTTCATTAGAGACAACTTTCATGCAATCAGAAATCAACTATTGACAAGTTTCGATCTGCACCATCTTGAGGGCAATGAAATCCCTGTTCAAGACTTTTCATATCTAGATTTGTAGCCCCCGAATGCCATTGATTGTCAAGTTGTATATGAAGACTTGGAAGCTAGAACACATGATCAAATGATGCAAGATGATTTCATACCATTCTGCTTCGAATCATTTCAGTTTTTGAAGGGAAATTTTCATAGTATATCTTCAATAAAGGATGAGAAGCCTATAGAAAATCATGCCATCTCATTGGAACCAATTGAAAATGGGTTGCAACAGTGTTTTAAAGTTTTTCACGATCCAATAGCTTATGTGTTGGATGATGTTTGTAGCCAAAGTCCTTCTCCATTAGCTACCTGTGAGCTTGAAAAAAGTATTGGTACAAACGTGATCTTGCAGTCAGTTTCTTTGTCATTTTCAGCAGGAGTCCCGTCACAAAACTCAAATAAAGTTTGCATTCATGGTAGAAGAGAAGTAATCCATTGGATGAGATAAGTCCTAGTGCACATGAATTTCAAGATCCTTATGCAGTTTTTTTTGAGGCACATAGAGAATCTATATTATTCAATTTGGGAAAATTTGGATTTGTTTACAAGTTTTCATGGGAGGTTTTGACTCCATGCCCAATGAAAGAGGCACTAGTTTACTTTTTCCATAGATCTATGGTTCTTGGCACCTCCAAGGAGCTACCATCCCCATTGGAGCCAATGTTAGTGTTAGTGCTTTGAAACTGCCATCAGTGATTAAAATTTATCTTTTGCATTTTATATTAGGTGTCCCATTCTGATGAGTTGCACTTCATTAGGTCATGGATCAACTGATGGTAGGGTTTCATTTCACTTGTCCCTCATCCTATATACCTGCTAGCCTATTTAACATATTTTTGTAGTCATTCATATTCATTCTCGTTCACATCATTTATAAAAATTAGTATTAGACTTTAAGTTCACTAGGTCTTAGGGTTTTTCACCATGGTCATTCAAAAGCATAATAAATGTCACCAGACACATGAGGGGGTAAATAAAGTTCAACAAATCATAAATTTCCTTTTTGTAAGCTAAATAAAGCTCTTTAACCTCAAAACTTGTTTTGAGGTAAAATAGAGCATTTGTATTTTGTTGTTTTGTTTCCATGTAATTTGATGTAATTTTATAGTTTCTATATGTAATAAGTACTATTCAGCTGCTTTTGGTCATCTTTCCAATTTCTGCCATTGCAAAAGAAAAACATCAAAGCATCAATTCATCAAATTTCTAGGGAAAAGGGTCAAACTTCAAGTATAAAAATAGAGCATTTGAAGAGTCATGTAAAACTTTTAAAAAGTGGGTTTTGAAAGGAGAAAAATTTAAATGAAAAGGTATATAAAGCAAAATCATGGTAGAAAGCCATTTCATCGTGAAAAAGTCAAGTGGAGAGAAAAAATCGTGATTTCTGGACAAAAGAGAGAAAAATATAGCATTTTGTGAGAAATTTGGTGGTGCTGTGCATTGGGAGGTTGGCGTTGGGAATTAGAGGAGTTATTCCAGTGTAATTTTACACTGGCGCTGCGCATATAATCAGCACTGTGCACTTGTTGAAGGGCACTGCACACTTGTTGAATGTTGCACCTACATTGCTAAAACACTCAAAAATGCCAAAATCACTTCAAATTTCTTCCAATCTTCAAGATTCCTCCCCTTTCACAAGTAAGTATTGCTGCCACTCTTGCTAAAGGAATTCTTATGCTTAGAGTTTGTCTCTGGAAAAACTAAACCCTAGTTGTCTCATGAATTATAGTTTTTCCACTGTTCACTATTCAATTTGTTGTCCTTTTCTCTATTTGGTTGCTGATTTCCTTAAAAAAATCAAACCCCTACACAAGCTTACCCATTCCCACACATAATACTCCCCAAAACCATACTCACATACACAACCCCTATACCCTAAATTCTCAAAGCCCTCCACTCCATCAAATCTCATTCTTATACCTATTTAATCCCACCTGTTTTATTTATTTTTGAAAATACCTTCATACTCATCACTCACCCACACTACCCCTTCTTTCCTCACTAGCATTTACAATCAATCAACCAATGGACAGTGATTATGAAACTAGGGAGGAGACCCTGAGTGACAGTTCTAGGGACAAGAATTTGCAGCAGAGGAAACCTCACAAAGGGGGTAAGATTATCAGGAAGGAACCCATCAGTATGAGTGAACTACTTGCTTTCCCATTAGCCACTTCATGCTTAAAACATCAGTCATGTTTTGAGTTTTGTGAAATGGTATAGAAGGTTAAGTTTCATCATGAATTAGTAAGGTTGTTTATAACAAATCTAGACAACAATGTAGTAAATCTTGTTGGAGTCACATTTAATTTGTCACCTACTATTATCTCAGAGGCTACAGGCATTCCAAATGTAGGTAAGAAATGGAAAAAAAGACAAAATATTGACCGAGACTACTATGAGCCTTATATTAAGGCTAAATACCATAGCAAAATCAGCAGAGTGTTTCCTTTCAAATTCTTGGAGGACAAGTCTGCTTCACTAATGAAGGTCATCATCAAGTATTTTACTTGTGAGGGTAGGTTCTCCAAATTGTATGCTTATCGTATTAGATTTTTGATGCACTTTACCAAGATGAGAATGATGAGTATCCCCTACTTCATATGTGAAAACATAGAGAAGATGGCACTTTTTGAAAAGAAGAAACACTACCCACAGCAGCTCAACAGTATTTATCATTTCTCTGTAATTGAAAATGTTGTTTTACATCAGTTGAATCAGTTGGGATTGCCATGGGAAACCTTCATTTCTCATAAGGTGTTCAAAGGCCCTCAAATATTTTCATCAGTACATCAAGAGGATGCTGGACCTTCAGGACATGAACAAGCCAAAGAAACTGAAACTGTTGGGGTGCCCGTGATTGTCACTTATGAGAGAGGCAAGTGGCAAAGAAGGCAAAGGTCAAGATGACCTCCATTGAACAAGAAATTGAAGATGACTTAGAAACTCTATTAGAGAGGGTGAACATTCACCTTGAGAAGTTCCTAGAGAAGGCCAATAAAGAAAAGAAAATTCTTCACTATATGGCTTATCATTATTTGACCAGGAATAGGATATGGAACATGAGGATTAAGCAACTTAAGGCAAGATTAAGGAGGGCCTTAAAATACAAAAAGAAGGAGGATAAGCTTAAACTTTTGGTTCATGTTACATTAACCCAACAAAGTAACCCATGAAGCAGATCTGAGCCAAAACTGGGCAAATTTTGAAACAATTTCAAAATTTTCAAAAATTTCAATTATGCAACACAGGAAATTGTGGTATATGTGCAACGCCACTGGCGCTGCACATTTGATTGGTGCATCCGTAGGAGAAATGGCTTATAGATCTAGATTCTGCATCAAGAGGACATTAATCTTTGAAAGTTTCATCTCATTTGGAGCAAAACTAGGTGGCTTAAAGGGCCAAAAACACTCAATAAATGCCCTCTCTGCCACGTTTTGGACACACAGGAAGCAGTCTTGGACGAATCCACTTTTGAGGGGTCAAATCACTTCCAACTCATAAAATTCAAGATGTTCTAGAAACTAGACAAGCAGACCTATCCAACAAGCTATCGTGGGCCTGATTTGGTGGACGGAAGGCCTCCAAACGTGGACTAGAAGCGGCGCTATGCATATAGGAGATGGTGCTAAGCATAGGGAAGATTTTGCCAGTTTTGCTGAGAACTTTGAATTTCTCCTAGTTTGACAACCAATTGACTTTTTTTCTTCTCCTTGGTAAATTTGTGATGGTAATTTATGCTATGATGTGTGAATGTAATTGAAAAATGACTCTTGGGGGTAGATTCATCATTTTGAGGTGGTTTGAGGTTGAATGAATTAGTTTCCATGGTTTTAGGGGCAAGTTGTTCCACTGCCTATATTCCTATTCTTAGTTTAGATATGGTTGAAACCACCCCTCTTCTCATGGATTCAACCCCTAATGGCTAGCATAGGTGGTTTGATGCCTATATTATGTACTTTCTTAGTCATTTGTAAAGGTTGGAATCTTTTGGAAGTGGTACACACATTCTATACTTGTATCAGCAGATTGGCAAGGAATAAAACCATGTTTTGCAACTATTTTTGTGGGATTCTTGTGATACTGTGTTTTGTATTGTTTCTTCTTCTGTAATGAGTTATTCTTATGTGTTATATGTTTCAAAACCTTTTCCATTCTTCTAAACTAAATGAATCAAGATAAATAGGCAAACTACATTACTAGTGCATAAACCCTTATCTATCTCACCCCACAGAACATGTCTACTTCCCTGATTTGATTTCCTAGACCTAAGTTCCCTGCTCCATTTGATCCAGCAACCAAACCTTCAAAATCAAACAAAAAATCCTAGAGCTACTATACCTAGCCTAAAATCTATTCTTATTTCAGTCATCTCCACTGAGATTGACAAGGCGATATCCCTCTCCCGACCTCATAGGTCTAGCTACCAGGTTAAGCGTGATTTGTGGTTATCTTAGGATTGCCTCCCTTCAGCTTGAGGTCAATATAGACTCTAACGGTACTAGTTTGATAAGCGTAAAACCAAGGGACATCTTGATTAGTTTAAGTAAGAGGTATTTGACGGGTAAATGGAACAATTGTTTGTGATACTCCTGGGATGAGTGTCTGAGGGGAACTTGGAACTAGCTGCGAAACATGTGTTTGAGGTGCACTCTGAAAAAGTATTTGAATTTGTTATTGAACAGGTGCTTGAGGAATTCCTTGGATAAGTTGTTGGACAAATGTTTGCGGAATCTCCTAAACAAGCTTTTGGAAAGGTATGGCCATATTTGGAATAGGTATTTAAGGAATAGGTTGAGTGAAATAACTAGTTGGTGGGATGAAATCCAAAATCATATAAATCAAAGTGAAAAGTGGTTATATATAGAGTGGGTGGAACTAGTTATGCTAACAACCTACTTAATGTACATGATATGATGCAAGTAAAGTTCATTTATGCCATCTCGAATGAAGAATATCCTCCATAAATTTCCAAATGAGTCTAACAAATGTATGTTTTAGGCACAGTAGAGACATCCCCACCATTGTCACCTCAGGTAAAATACCTAAAATATGGTCACTAAGGTTAGAACGTAAAAAAACTTAACCTAGTGGGACAGTCCGAGATCGAACTTACATGCAAGGCAAAAGTAACAAATTTCAATCCCCTTGAAAGCTCCTCAACATGGTCATTCTGAGGTTTATTTCGAAGTGACTCCCAAGTACCTTTTCGTACCATTTTTAGTATGTGTAAATCACTCTACCGTAGCCAATGAAATGGGGTCGATCACTTTACTAGGTTCGATATGATATCATGCTTAACTCCTTTGTAAGGGGGGCTTCCCAGAGAAAAAATACATTAAATGGATTTTTCTTCCTATCACAAGATGCTAATGTTTATTTGTAGCTTTGGAAATTCAACTCACTTCCTTATTCCAAATCCCTACAACCTAATCTACTATAGGTGGAAAGAGCACTAAAAAATAAAAAATTATAGATTGATTTTATTAGCATTGATTTTAAGATATGTTATTTTCTCAAATGTAATGGATTTGAAACTGATGAAATTATCACTTGACACAAATCCTAACATAGTCAAAATTAAAATGTAATCTTTTCGTTTCAATAAAAATCTATCTAAAGTAAAGAAACAGTATTTCAATTTTTTCAATGAAAATGTAAACAAAAATTCTAAATCCCAGTACATCCCTTTTCTTAAAATGCAGATATCCAATTTCAAATCACCCAAATATTGAAAATAACATCAAATTTTCACATTGCTCAAAAACACAATAAATCAAGAAATTCCTCTCTTTAAACATACAATCACTCAAAAATTCGCAAAATGCAACAAGGAACAAATAATCACTCAAATGAATTTTCCCTAATTGAATGCTATGAAATCACTTCGAGTAAAAAGTAGAGTTAATGAACACTTCAGCAATAGAAAGAAACTAAATTTTCATTTGGAAACTAGCATAAGAAGTATTTTTCGGAAATTATTGATTTTTCTACACAAAACAATCTTTCACAAAATATAAAACTCGACTCAAAAACTAATCTAATCAAAAAAATAAAGATAGACAATCAACAAGGAAAGAACAACATATCTCTCTTTTGATAGATCGACCATTCATCAAATGAGACTTTACCCTAATTTCCAAAAGCAAGACAACCATAAGAAAATATTTCCATAACACTTTGCCAAACAAACACACAGTGAAAGAAGGTACAAACACGTGTAACTTAATAGGAAAAACCCAAAACTCTACACTTCATGCGGACAAAACTGAAATTTTCAAATATTCCAAGTATGTGCGTAGGTCATAGAGGAAACCAGTGTGCATATTCTATATTTCAAAAAGACAAGTGTGCGGAAATGCACATTGTGCCTAAAACCTAAGTGCGCATAGCGAAGACTTTTGGAAAAGATAAATAAAATAAAAAGTCAAACCAAACCCAAAATCCAAATTTTTTAGATTTCTAGGCACTCAAGGAAGGATTACACAGAAGATTTAAAGGGTCAGACAAGAAAAATAATGGAGAGTGAGACGTTCACTATTGTAGTCACCAATTTTTTATGTGGGCTTATTCCTCTTGTAGACAAGATAGATCTCCCAACACTCTAGTGAAATCTAGTAATAAACAATCAAGAACTTCTACTTTTCTCTAGACTATGATTGACTTAAATAAATACTATGATAGAGGTGACTTACTATTTAATAAAAATGATTGATGAAGTCCCCTTCAAATATTTCGACCATCTTCTCCTCTTTGATGCTTTACATATCCTCCCAGGGCTTCCCACAGTTTCTCCGTGATTTCCTTAAGGAGATCTGCATGGACAGAAACAAACACGGTATCAAAGCATCCATTATACAATATAAGATATAAATGGGCTAATTAACTCAACCATGTATCATAAACTGATCGATATGCAATCGCAATCTATGTAGGTGATCAAGGAACCCTACAAATTGTATCAACAAAGATATAATTGAGAAAGAATAATTGCCTTTATATTAATAAAATGGAGAATAGTCTTACAATCATAAAACCTTGATGTTGCAAGGCCCTTCCCACAATCCCTAATGCTCTCCTTTAATGAATAGCCTTACACCTTGTTATTGTATCATAATCCTACTTCCAACAATCCTCCTCAATCCTCAGGCCTAGGCTAGATTTATAGGCCAAGAGTAGGAAGCTTGGGATCCAGTTTCCAAGGGATGAGATCCACCAATGGTGGGATAGGGATTTCAGAAAGAGAGGGAGTTTCTCCATGGTGGGAGGGATCATGACTTACTAGGCAACCATTCGAAGCTTGTTGGGTGGGATAGATATGATCAACATTTCTTCTAGACTTTATGTTTTATTTTTGCATGCGTTAAGTCATGTTCACAGGTCAGAGTGTAAGGTAGTGAGTGCTTATGCACAGCTGATAATGGACTCTTCTACATGTTCGTAGAAAATTACTAGGGAATAGTAGAGGAAGCCAAAAACATGGTTTTGAACTATGGGATCCATTTATTCCACTTTATGTGGGATAATTTGGATTCTAACTTTGCAGGGGAATGCTTTGGGACACATTTATGGATAGTGAAAGATCTAAACTGATGATCATTTTCCTAATGCAAAAAAATGACGTGTTACAAATAGCCAACAACCAATAGCTAACTTTCCCTCGATCTTGGACTGGCCATTTTATAATGCTAAGGAGATTTTCTCAAAGACTCTGTCCTTCTTTCCCATTCTGCCCAGTTGTCCCATAGGCCATTAGGGTATTTTCCTTGGTTTATGTTGAGTTGTCCCACGAATGGTGTATTTGTTCAAAATATCCTCTCCCCATTTTGGCTCCACTATGCTTAATGCTTCCTGCCTCAAAATATGTTTAACCATTTGTTCACCACAAACTCCTTAGTAGGATCTTTCTTCTGTTAAATACTATTGGTTGATATCCTTTGCACAGGCCTCATTATTCCATTCGTTAGTGTTCTCATGTTGCAGGGTGTCTTCCTCCAACACGCCCCATCCATTGCATCTACCCTTTGTTGTGGTCATTATGCATGTACAATCCCTTTGATGCACTTATACTTCATATGCCAACCCTCTGTTATGCACTACCTTACTGTTTCAGTGCCCACTATTCCTGATACACGGTCCCACTTATGCTAAAAGAATTCCCAAAAATATTATGGGTCCTAACAGATATTATTCAAATCTTTGGATATTCCCAACTAGTGATTAAGTTTATCAAAGGGGTGTTTTGTTACAAAATCCAAACCCTCATTCATTTAGTAAATGAAGTATTGAAAATTATCAACCCTTTTAATTTTTTTTTTCCTCCCAACACATTTTTAGGGAAAGAAATGTGTGAGCAAACTAAATTTCTAAGGCATTCACTTGGATTTTGGGTAGTGGCACTTATGGGAATCCATAAATGGATAGTTCTATGAATTCCTTGACAAACCCTTCATGGATCAATTTCAAGTGTCATTTTGGATGTAGCCTCTTAGTCATCATAACAGACTCCTCTTTTTGGAAAAAATAATTTTTTGGATCTTGTGAGACATTTGGGGTGCAAAGGCCTCGAAATGTGTATGTATTGTTTTTGTTGTTCATAGTTGTCTCACATGGAACAATGCAAAGATATTTTGAAGGTTTACCTTAAAATATGTAGACTAGAAGCAGTCTTATTTACTGATAACTTGCATATTTTGTCAGGTTATAGTTAGTCTAGGAGTGGCATGTATATGAACTAATACATACATCAACATAAATGCACAAAATGTAAGTTATATCATTATGCTAACAAAATAACTTGAGAATATTTTCCGAAAGGAAAAAAAAAAAAAAAACATTGTTATTGAAATTTATTTTAATATGAAATATTATGATTACCAATAAGAACTATTGTTATTTAAATTTATTTTAATATGTTATGTATATTATGATTTTTTCCCTAAGAAAATGTTTTAAATTTTTTTAATAAAAACAAAATTATAATATAACAAATTAAATTGATCTAATTTATTAGTTTTATTTAATATGAATTTTTGTTTTATTATTATTATTATTAATCATTGAAATGGTCATAGATGAATGACTTATTTAACGCAATTGAATCCCAAAAAATGGTATCTAATATAATGCGCTGCCAAAACCTCTCAATACTTAAATTCTATTCATATGTATTGCTCTCATGATATTAATATAGTATATATATTTAACCACTTTTAAATTGAAATTGACATCCCATCAATAAATAATAATGTCACCTCATTAATAAATAAAATGAAATGTTGGTCTCATGATATTAATATAGTATATATATTTAACCACTTTTAAATTTAAATCGACATCCAATTATTAAATAATTATGTCACCTCATTAATAAATAAAACCAACCTAGATCCATTTCAACTCGGACCTATCAAGTGCTGAGAGGGACCAAATATCTTGAGTTGCAAACCTCTTTTTTGAGTGTAAAAATTGAGGAAAGGCTCGCATCTTGAGAGATTTGATCCCTCTCAACACTCGATAGATCCATAGTTAAAATGGATCGATAAGAGGGACCAAATATCTTGAGGTGCAAACCTCTTTTTTGAGTGTAAAAATTGAGGAAATGTTTGCACCTCGAGAGATTTGATCCCTCTCGACACTTGCTAGATCCATAGTTAAAATGGATCTAGGATGGTTTTAGTTGTGTGCGGCCAAAGAAAATCTAACGAACATATGATTAATTTTATCAATAATATGTAAATTCATCTATATTAATATAATCATTTTAAATATGTTAAATATGTATTAGATTAATTTAGTATCTTTAATATTAAATTTTCTTAGTTACCTCACAGTTTGTTGAGATGATAAATATTGTTAATAACTTTAATGATGAAAAATGATGACATAACATTTTTGAATGTAAAGTGACTATGTAATAGTGTTTAATTATAGAAAATATGAATAATAAGAAAATAGTCAATTACAAATAGTCTTCATTGTGGTTAATCTCAAACTTTTTTGTTCTACTATTCTTATTGTCACCCTTGTTACTTTTGTCATATTTTCATATCAATTATACGAAAAGGATAGGTTAAATCATAAACCATTGAAATATCTTTAGCTCAAGCTATTGTAGTAAACATCATACCTTGTCTCTCTTTATCCAATATTAATAGGTAGAATTACTACAACACAAAACCAATGTACATTGTCAATATTTTTTGTGCTTACCGAAATCAATGCACAATGATAATCCAATCACTTTAAAATTAATGTACCATCATATATTCAATTTCATCAAATCAGAAATCAACATCTACACTAAAATCAATGCATCCAATGAAAGCAAACACATAAAATTAGAAAACAACATTTACATCGAAATCAATGCATCTAATGTAAGCAATCAAATATGAATAGAAATCAACATTTACACTCAAATCAATGCTTCTAGTGCAAGTAAGAAAATAGGATTATAAACGAACATCTACACTGAAATATATGCATTTAGTGCAAGTAAGTGAATAGGATTATAATCCAACACCTACATTGAAATCAATGCATCTAGTGCAAGCGATAAATAGGATTAGAAATCACCATCTACAATGAAATCAATGAATTCAGTGCAAGAAATCAAATATGATTAGAAACATTTACATTGAAATCAATGCATCTAGTGAAAGCAATCAAATATTATTAGAAATCAACATCTACATTGAAAGCAATGCATCTAGTGCAAGCAATGAAATAGGATTATAAATCACCATCTACACTAAAAACAATGCATTTAGTGCAAGAAATCAAATATGATTAGAAATCATTTACATTGAAATCACTGCATCTAGTGAAAGCAATCAAATATTATTAGAAATCAACATCTACATTGAAATCAATGCATCTAGTGCGGGCAATCAAATAGGATTAGAAATCACCATCTACACTAAAATCATTGCCTTTAGTTCAACCAATCAACTAGGATTCAAAATCATCTAAATTGAAATTGATGCATCTAGTTCAAGCAATCAAATATCATTAGAAATCAACATCTACACTAAAATCAATGATCCGGATTTAAACAAGAACACAACAAATTACAAAGATAACCATAAACACAAAGATGCAGTGGAAATCATACTTCATTTCATTAATGTAAAATACTGAGATACGCTTACAAACAGAAAATGGAAATAAACAGCTAGGGCAATGGCAGCTTATCTCTGAGAAGAGATGTGGTGGCTACATGCCTCTGAACTGTGTTATAATGAGGCTCGAAGGCCTATGTATTGTTGAGAAACAATGGAAAACCCTTCACATTCCAAAACCTACCCTTAGAAGATGAAACGCCAAATTGTGGGCCCCGTTTGGGTAAATTGGTACATCAATTTCTCGGGGTCGTAACTTTGCATACGATCTCTGTTTGACGTGTACAATA